>PVIH01030735.1:0-11783 GCA_004025045.1 Sigmodon hispidus | reverse complement strand
TTCATAGCAGCATTATTTGTAATAGCAAGAACCTGGAAACAACCTAGATGTCCCTCAACTGAAGAATGGATTAACAAACTGTGGTACATCTACACAATGGAATACTACTCAGCAGTAAGAAAAAACGATATCCTAAAATTCGCAGGCAAATGGATGGATTTGGAGAATATCCTCCTGAGCGAGGTATCACAATCTCAGAAAGATAAGCAGGGGATGTACTCACTCATTAGTGGTCTCTAAACAAACAAACAAGAAAAAAAGCCAAGCATGCCCAAGCGGCAAACCACAACCATTGAACAGCTTGGGATCAGAGACACCCTGAACTGACCCACTCCACTCCAACTATAGGAACACCTGACTCACTCTTGAGGGAGGAGGGACAAAACTGGATTTGCCAGGAGTGGAGACTGATCCAAGCATTATTGGGTCAGTGGGACCATAGGACTGTCTGCTCCCTGCCCAGGGAGGGGATGGGGAGTTTTGGAGAAGGAAAAATGACCTGATGTGGCGGGAGGGGGAAGGGACCTTGAATAAGGATATACAGGGATGAGAAAAAAGAAAAGAAAAAGCATTCTAACTTTACCGTGAAGTCAGGCCAGAGTTGGCCACTCATGACTACTGTGGGCATTTCCTTGAGGTCCTTTACTGATTACCCCCCCCTTTTTAATACTGTCTCCCCTCCTCAGCTGTAACCCGAAGGTAAGTGATTGTCGCCACTTCTATGTGACCCTGAGTTTCAACTATGTTGAATGAGTGACTTAGAATCAAGCATGTGACCCACTCAAAGGTGCTCAGATTCTCCAGGTATCTGAAAATAAGAACTGTCCTGGAGCTTTTAAAAGTCTGGTGGTACATGTCCGCAATCTCAGGACTCAGGAGACTGAAGCAGAATTATCTCAAAATCCAGGCCAGTCTGGGTCACAAAGCAATACCAGGGGTGAGGGTGGGAGATTATGGGTAGAGCATAAATCATCCAAGTCTAAAAACTGAGGCAGGGAACTTGTGAATTCAAGGCTACACAGTTAAGACTGTCTCAAAGTATGTGTGCGTGGGGGGCACGACAAGGGTTAAGGCCATATAGCTCAGGGGCAGTTTTGCCTACTACGTTTGGGTTTGGTCACCAGCATCTCAACAAAATAAAACAAGCAAACAAACCTCCTCCAAAGCAAAAGCAAAACTAGTAACAAAAACTATACTTTAGTTATTCACATTTTTCTGTTTAAATGCCTGTGCTCTTAAACTTTTAAGGTCTTCTTTAAATCCTCTCTCAAGATTTATGTCTATTTTGGGAGACAACATAGAGCTTAAAGACAACAAATTAGACTCAAACTGACCATAACTAAACTCAAGCTTTGTAGCTTATGATCTTAAGCGACATGTTTGGCCACTCAACAGGTGGAGCCTTTTCATTTGTAATATGGTGGTACCATGGGGCTGGAGAGAGCATTCAGTGGTGAAGGGCACTAGTTCTTGTAGAGGAGATGGGTTCAATTCCCAGCATCCACATGATGGCTGGGTTTGAATGAAAATGGCCTCCATAGGCTGATATGCTTGAACATTTAGTCCCAGTTAGTGGAACTGTTTGAGAAGGGTTAGGATGTAGCTGGAAGTTTACCTGTGTCCCGCAGCCGCTTGGTCCTGAAGGAACACACAGAGGCTTGTATTAATTATAAACTGTTTGTTTTGTCCTATGGCTCAGGCTTCTTACTACCTAGCTCTTGCATCTTAACCCACTTCTGTTAACCTATTATTAGGTTACGTGCCTCATGGCTTACCTGTGTTCTATTGCTTCTTGCTCCCTGAGCAGCTAGCAGCTGGCAGCTTCTGCCTTGACCCTGACTTTCTTTTCCCTGTCTCTCTGCTTGGATTTCCCACCTGGCTTTAAGCTGTTTTACCACAGGCCAAAACAGCTTCTTTATTAACCAACAGAAGCAATACTTTTGCAACGTACAGGCTATCCCACATCATTAGGAGGTATGGCCTTGTTGGAGGAGGTGTGTCAATGTAGATGGGCTTTGAGGTGTTATCTGCCTGCAGCCTGGGGATCAAACGTGAGTTTGCAGATACTGCTCCAGTGCCATGTTTGCCTGATGGCTGCTTTTCTCTCCGCCATGATGCTCATGGACTTTCCTCTAAAACAAGCCTCCAACCAAATGCTTCCTTTTATGAGTTGCCTTGGTCATTGTGTTTCACCACAGGAATGGAAAAATACCTAAGACAGTGACTCACAACGTATGTAACTCCATTTTCTGGGAATATGATGCCTTCTTCTGACCTTTGCAGGGACGAGGCATGCACATGGTCACATACATACATGCAAGTAGAATTCTCATACACTTAAAATAAAGAAGTCTTAAAAAACAAAACAAAACAAAACACAACACCCATGTTTTTCAAATGGTAGTAACAAAATCTGTTATACTGGTGTGGTATGTAGATGACTGTGGGTATTTCTTAAAAAATGATAATCTTACATAGTAAATGTTACAAAATACTGTTACTTATTTTAAATCAATCCATCTTTCTATTTAAATATTTTGAGAAAACTTTTCTTTCAACTCTCTGACTGACGTCTTTGTATGGTGAGGGCCATTCTGCGCTAGGCATGGACCACACTCCTTCTTGGTAACAAGTGTCTTTTCTTGCTCTTTCAGGGTCTCCTTACCCCCTTTCCCTGACCATTCCCTGCATAAGCCACAGGGCTTCTGAAATAGTACCAGCCTGTTCAATAGCAGACAGATCTATTTCTAGTTACACTACTGCTTACCAGTACAAATTCCTTCTCACCTTTGGCCTGGACAAATGTGATATTAGAGCTCCCTCCTCCAAGTACATGTGAACAAGGGGATACATGGATAAAAAATATGACTTTATTCATAATAAAAAAAGATTAAAAAAAAGAAGTACATGTGATGTGCTGCTCTAGACACTGGGATATAGAGTAGTGTGGTAATATATATTTAATAATAAAAATAGTCTGGACTATCAGAGGATAGAGCCATTTTTGGTTTTTGTTTTGTTTGTAATATTCCTGGCTGTTCTGGAACTTGCTTTGAGGACCTTTGCTTTGAGGCTGGCCTTGAACTCACAGAGATCCTCCTGCCTCTGCCTCCAGGAGCTGGGACTAATGGTGTGCACCACCACTGCCTGGCTTTTGGCCAATTTGTCTTGGTTCATGATCATTTTTTCCATCTTGTCGGAGTGGAAATGGTGCCTCTCAGGGGATTAAGGTTAGAGCTCAGGGGATCTCAGGCAGACCAGCTGAAATGAGGTGTGCACACACACAGGGGACACAAGATGGTACTGCCGAGGGAGTGGGGGAGGCAGGATGGCGGGGGGAGAACAGATACATTGGGAAGGGACTGACGGCTGCACTTAGACCTCAACTAGAGTCAAATTGTAGGGTTGTTTTCAGAACCCTATAGCTTCATCTGATAGCTCTAGAGGTTCAAATACTAAATACAAGCCTGGTGGTTGTCCAGAGGCCATGTGTCTGACCATGGCTACACAGTTAACCATAAGTATAACTCTTATTTAAGTATAACTCTTATTTTCAAATCTATTTTATATTTTATGCTCTCCTAGGAAGCGAACAAAACAAGTACTCATTTTCTGGTTGGAAATTTCCAAAAACATTCTGAATAATGACAAAATCAAATCTGGTAATACAGAATACTCAAATTATTTTGCTGCAATGTATATATTCCAAAAAATTAGAATTTAATAATAGTCCAGATAAAGAATGAAAATAAGTAGTTCTTGACAAGCAACCTTTGATTATACAGTATTAAGATAGTCAAAAATGATCAAAGATGGATTCTGAAAATTGCTCACCTTAGAAAATATAAGTTTTTAACACCTACCTTCTTCCTCAGAGGTAGAAAGAAGGTAGGTTTTCATTCTTGTGTCTGACCATTATTTCTAATTTTGGCCTGGGTCTCTACAGCTCATCTCTACTTCTGAAGCAGGTAAGATTGCTTATTAAGCCATGCACATATTTACCTTTTAGATTAATGTGTCTGTGTATCTACGTGTTTTCATGTGCACATACCTGTGTGTGCACACACTTGTGGGTACCCTTGGAGATGATGTCGCTGGGTATTATCCTCTCTCCCTGAATCTGGGACTCAAGGCTTTTAGACTAGGCTAGAAGCCTGAAGTCCCAATGATAGTCTTGTTTCCATCTACCTCAGAGCTGGGTTTAAAGGTGTGCACAGGACACTCAGTGTTTTATGTCAGTGCTAGATCCAAATTCCAGTTTTCATGATTGTGCAATTATGTTCAACTGCTTACTGAACCATGTCTCCATCCTAGAACACACATTATTTTTTAAAAAGTACATTTATTTAATTGTTGGTGTATGTGTGTGTGTGTGTGTGTGTGTGTGTGTGTGTGTGTGTGTATGTGTGTGTGTGCCAGTGGTCAGGCTCCACCCCTGTGGACCTTCAACTGCCAGACTCCACCCACAGAACACATTAAAGGCTCTAACAGCCAGACCCAAGCCCTTCAAAGGCAAGTGGCCAAGCCCCACACTACAGAGTAAAAAGCCCAAGATCAGGCCACAAAATGCCACTAATCCCAGGCCATACTGGAAAGATCTGGCTCTAAGAAACCTGCTTCCTGTTCGGTTCTTTGATGCTTCCTGCCCAAGCAGAAGAGCCCCTCTCAGGGTTCTCCCCAATAAGTCTCCTGTGAGGTTTGTTACACAGTGTGACTTCAGTATTCATTGGCTCTGACTGCCAGGATACCTTCCCCTCAGAACTGTAACACTTATAGTGTGTGTTTAGAGCTGGTTCTCCACTATCATTTGGGTCCCTGAAATCAGTTTTGAGGGGAAAGGTATCCTGGCAGTGGGGGGCCAACTCAAGAGCAACAAAAGAGCTGATCATGAGATGCAAGACTACTACAGCCTGCTCCCTACAGCAAAGGATTCTTGGTGTTCCTGCAGATCTCTGGGGGCCACAAGTAAGTGGTTGCCAGTCCTAACAGACAATGCACAGAGCTGGCAGGGGCACAGAGTGAACACAGTGGTCACTGGTCCTAAAACTAAAATAGAAGTGCAATCAATTCCAAGTACATTCCAGCTCTACAGATTTCTTAATTGTTTATGGACATTGTTTCGACAATGCTCTCGTGTTCTACCAAAGCTATACTGATTTATACAAGTATGAATAAACATATCTTCAATACTTAAAATGGGGTGGGGGGAAGGGAAGTAATCTCTTCTCAGAGCCTGGGACAGCATCCTTTTCTGGTCAGGGCCCCAAATTATTCATGTTAAGTTAAAGAGAATGAAATGACTGAGTTTGTTACTATTTGCCAAAAGTCATTTGCATGCAGAGACGAAAATTAACATGCTTATTCTGTATTTTTCTTAGTAACATTACCTAAGCTAAAGAAATGAGAGTTGACAGTTAGATCTCGGAGACCGCAGGAGGATGCCCACTGCCAATTAATTATCAGAATGTCAAGTCGGGATACTACCTGATTTCATCAGCACACTTTGTGTCTGGATGCAAGTGCCCTGCTGTGGCCTTTAAACAGGCCCACTTATTAGTCAGAGCAGCTTACAGAGCTAACTCACTCTTAGAAGAGAAAGAAATGAGGCTGACTTAGGCCTTTGTCTTCATCCTCATTCTGAGCAGCCTTCCTCGGTCATGAGTTTAAGTACAATTTGGGTGGTTCCTAACTGAATTGCCCTTGTATTGTACTGACTAGAAAATGACTAGAATCCCAAGAGGAGGAAAAGCGGGAAGCAGGGATCCCACACTGAATAAAGGGTAGGATGTTGGGTAGAACCTCAGATGGCTATGACAGCAGACTGTGACTCTGAAGCTCTAGTAACACAAGCAATTCAACTGTTGTGCATTTCCACAGTCTGTAGGAGTCTCCTGTTCCTCTTGCATTGGTGTCACCTTCAGTGCAGGGAGTGAGCTGAGGACCGTGAACATACCACACTAGCACGCTACCACTGAGTCTTCTCATATCTGTAATGGCATCTCTTGAGCTATGGCGCTCTCACAGTCAGATAGTGGACATGTTACACGGTCAATTGTGGACATTTCTCCAAAGAACCTTTGATTTAAATTCTAAAGAGAGTCGGCTAGAACTAGAGTCATGTGAGAGGAGGGAGCCTCAACTGAGAAACTGGCTACATAAGATCAGGCTGTAAGCAGCCCACAGGGCATTTTCTTAATTAGTAATTGATATGTGAAGGCCCATCTCACTGTGGGCAATGCCACCCCCGGGGTTGGTGGTGCCAGTTCCACAAGAAAGCAGGCCAAGCAAGTCATTGAGAAAACAACACGTCTCCATGGCTTCTGCATCAACTCCTGTCTCCACTTCCTTTATGATGAACAGTGATGTGGAAGTGTAAGCAAAATAAACCCTTTCCTGTCCAACTTGCTTTTGGTCGTACTATTTTGTCACAGCAACAGTAACCCTAAATAAGACATAAAGCACAAAAATCTAGAATAATGTACTATGTTAATCTTCCTGGGCTACCAATACCAATAACAAAATAAACAAAAACAATCCACCTTCAGGCTAGACATTTTCTTATAGTTCTAGAGCTAGAATTCCACAGCCAAGGAACTAGCAGATTCAGCTTCTGGCGAGGGCTGTCAGGTTTGCAGACTGCCCATTCTCAAGTCTCTCGTCTTTTCTATGCATGCACAGTGAAAGAGCGCTCTTTCTGTCTTCCTCTAAGAAGGACACCAGTGACAGCCGTACTGTGGCTTCACTCTGTCTTAGCTGCGTCCCTAAGAGTCTGTCTCCAAACCCAATCACAGCCAGGGGTAGGACTCCAACATGGACACTCTCAGGGACACAATTCAATCCATAATGCCTACTATGAAATAACTGTGTGTGACTTTTATACTTTGCTACTATAACATATCAAAGGAATTTATATTAAAATTATCCAATTAGAAAGCATATTTAAAACCCAAGAATATTAGTGGAAACAAGCACATTTTGATAAGCAACCTGTCTTCTCTAAAGCACGGTTTTGACAGGATTTTATACAAATTATGAGTAAGATACTGTGCAGTCATTATGCAGCTATCATCTTACTATGAGAAAGATAAAAGCATATAATACAAATAAAATTTGATGGAAATACTACAGTTATTAAGAACATGTGTTTAAAGATCTGACTTAAATCTCAGAGCTACTAGTTCCTGGCTATGCAGATCTTGACCAGATCCCTTAACATTGTCAACCTTTACTGTCTTTACCCATTTCAAGAGGTTACCACTGATGACCTTGCCTTGTGGGGATGTTGGGAACCATTACTGAGATAACATGCTTTGCCACGTGATCCATGCACAGCATGTGGGAGCTATCTCTATCGTCACCACAAGCCTGTATAGTGTGCTATAAAAGCCCAAAAGAGGACTTCACGTGGAGGTTCAAGAAGGGTTCCTAAAGCAAATGAGAGCAGAGTTGTATCCTAAGAAATAGGTAAGAGTTAGCCAGGTGAAGAAGAAAGGGATGCTGTCCCCACAGAAATGTCCTGGTGGAAGCAGGTTCTCCTTGTCCTGGCTGCCTATGGCATAATCCATACTCTCCTCATAGGGTCTGCCGGGCATCCTCCCAACTTTCTTTCCCTACTCACTCTAGAGAGGACCAGGGTCCTCTTAGCCCTGGCACATCTGGGTCCCCTCCCTCCTCCAGTCCTATAAGCATGTAAGAGATGCTGAGCATGGAGTACAGCTAAGTGACTAAGAGTTTGGGCTCTGGAGTAAGGTTACCTGGATTCAGACCCTAGCACCACTATGTCACTTGGAGAAAGTTTTGTTTTTGTTTTAAACCCTGTGTACTTCAGTAGATCCTACTTGCTAAACCAGAGTGATGCTATCAAGCCTGACCTCGTAGGACTGCTGAGAACTGAATGAGTTAGTCCACAGAGAACAACCAGAAGAGTGCCTGGCTGATAACAAGTCCAGCTAGCACTGCCTATCCAAATGACAGGCCTATTTCATAGATGAGACACCCTCAAGAAAACAGAGAATGTGTTAGACTGAAAATGTGGCTGTCTGTGGGTAGATAAAGAGAAAACTAAATCGCAAAAAGAAGAAAATTAATGTTGTTGCTTTCTTTCAAGGTACCAAAAGTCAAGACTTCATATCTCTTTCTGCCTAAGGAGGTGATACAAGCCCACTGCATCACTGTATATGCAGAGCTCAGAGACATTAAGAAATGTGGACAGGACCAGGGTGCAAATCTACATGTGGATGAATAGTAATGTTCGCTCCACAATTATTTCTTTCCACTCTCAAGGGTCTTCATTTTCTTGGCTTGAAAATGGTATCATCCTTGATCCACTTGGAAGAGTCCTGAGCCCTGCCTTATTTTCCAGATTATTTTCTAGGTCTTTGCAAGCAGTAGCTCGTGTTCTAATTTACATGCTATGCTCAGTATTCTGTTTCATAAGAATTCTGAATTACAGTATATAAACCAAGAGTACATTTGTCCGGAAACTTAGAACATATAATTACACAGGAGACAGAGGAAATATTATTCTCTTAAAACTCAAATTCTGCTTTCAAGAAATTACAACTAACTAGACCTAAATGTTTTCTAAAATAAAGGAAGACCCAATTCTAATTCTGAACTTAATACTTTTCATCTGCAAATATTGTATATAGTAGTCTATGGGCTTTCAATAATGTGATTCATATTTCATTGTAATTTGACTTAACAGATATTCTTCCATTTCTCTTCTAAAAGAATATATAATTCTTCTGACAATAAATTTATTCTGAGAATAAAGTTTTAAAAAGGCAAAGTTTAAAAAAAGTAAAACAGATATTAAAATGTAAGTCCCAATTTCAGCTGACCACAGGTGCAGAGGACAGGCTTAACACACACAAGTTACTCACATAGTCATTTCTTCCCCAGCAGGCACTCCCCTCCCTTCCTGTATACACACCATCCCTGCATGCACATGCACACACAAGTTGGCCTCTACACTGATAAAAGAACTCTAATCCTTCAAGCACTCTAAGAAAAGAAGCTAGGGGAGGGAGGCACAGACATATTTTATAGAATTTTTAAATATACATATGTATTCCTAACCTAAAATGATTTTTTCTTTAATTACAGTTGCCCATATAACCATTAGTGGGCTCCAGCGATGCAAGCCATATTTATTAGAGGCAGCATGTCAAATAGGAGTTGACAATTACAGTCTCTATCAATACATATTACGCCAGACGGTAATGAGCCATCCACAAAGGGCTAGCCATCCAAAATAATCACGCCGCTTCCCAGAGAAATGTCGAAGAGGTTATGGTTTATTACACAGTGCTCATTAGATATACAGTGGCAGCATTAGCAATTTTTCCTTCATTTGTGTCTCATTTAAGGATCTGCCCCCACAAGCATAGTCAAATTAGTACACAAGGTTAAAACCATTATTCCCAGAAAAAAAAATTAAGTTGCATTTTATTTTACAGTAATGGTAGATCAAAGGTCCTTGGAATCTATTATTTGTGAAACCATTATCTAACACTGAATATTAACAAAAGGGAAGAGAAAAGCAATGTCCTGCCAGCATAGCTTAGACAGGAACAAAGACACACTGTCTGAAATAAGCAAACACCACATTACTTAATTAAATACCCCTAAAAATCTATTTTAAAAATAATACAAAGGTTGTGACATCACCTGACAAAAGTCACAAAATTAAAGTTAATGGTCAGGCACCAACATATAGTTTGAAATGCCTCATTTACATCAATTTATTTTTAATCATTTTCTCTGCCTTTGTGTACAACTTGGATATATACTAAATGCTATCAATATTTACTTTCTCAAGATGATCACCAGCTTTCTCTGCTTTGTGACAAGTCTACGTTCACATTTTTTGATATTTAATAAGTTACAGTGAGAAGATGAAGCTCTTACAACTAGTCTGGTCAGATCTTTAGGAGCTAAAGGGATACTGCTTGAAAAAAATCCTTAGTGGGCTTGGGCAGATCAGCAGGTACATGTTTAATGGTACCCGAGTTCCTGACTGAGCAAATGAGTATAGTAGTCATGTCAAAGGGATTTTTACAGCCTGTGGATGGAACCGCAAAGACAACACTCACTGTCAGACTACAACAGCAGTGGTTACTCCCAGCTTTTATTTAACGAACATTTACTGAGTACTGAATGTGTCAGACCTGGAACAGACTCTAAGAATTCAATAAAAATCCGGGATAAGAGGAGCCACAGCCCTGTGTGGAGATGCTTGAGGCCAGAGCAGTAAGGGAAGTGGACAGAGAACCAATAGATTTCAAATAGAGGCTACAGGAACTGCCAGCGCAGAAGTACATTCTGGTTGCCAGGAAGCCTACTGGCAACCAGATAGGGCCCTAATGCAAACTGACAGTTACTTCTGGTCATCAGAATATACAATTTAAAGGAATCTTGATACAAGCTAGAAAATCAAAACCAAAAACAAACCCATTCTGAAAGCTGGTTGCATGGACTTCACCAAATAGAAAGTTGCAGGACAGTTCAGACCAGTTATGCATCTGTGTATTTAAAGGAGAACATTTCCTGGCCAAGTACATATACAGGCAATCAAACTGCAGAGTAGATAAATGTATAATCCACTAGCATTACTTTACATCTTACTGAATAATTTCCCAGGACTAAAATTTGAACTCTGTTGGTTATTTTTTCTTAATCTTTACTCTGGCAAATGTAGTAAGAATGCTTGTCTTATTCTTTAACCGACAAAAGTGTAAACCACATAGAACAGAACCACTTAAAAACTTTCAGGTGATAAAGAACAACTGACTTCTTTTTTGATATGGTAGGTAACAAAGTTCAGGTGTGATGAGAAGCCTCAGTCCCTAAAGCAGTGGTTCTCAACCTTCCTAATGCTGCCACAGTTGTTCATGTTGTGGTGACCCCCCCCACCATAAAATTATTTTCATAGCTACCTCATAAGTGCAATTTTGCTATTGTCATAAATCATAATGCAAATATCTGATATGTGACCCCAGTGAAAGTACTGTTAACCCCCACAAAGGGGTCAGGGACCACAGGTTGAGAATAACTGTACTAAAGAACTCTGATCAGTAGTTAAAAGCAGATCTAGACAGAGTGTGATTTACTCTTCAGGATCCAGACTGGGCAGCTCATAACTCTCTGCAACTCTAGTCCAGGAGATTCAACACACTGTTCTTTGCCTCCTTGGGCACCAGGCATGCACACTGTACATATACACATTGGTTAGGAGATCTGGCTGTTCCTTGAGAACACCCAGGTTCAATCCCCAGCACCCACATGGCAGTTAACAATTGTCAGTCAAGTCCCAAGAGATCTAGCGCCCTCTTCTGGCTTCTATGGGCACTGCATACATACGGGGCACATTCAGGCAAACACTCAAATATACAATAAAATCTCAAAGAAAACCTGAAAAGGTTTCTTGGCTTCTTTCTTTCCTCTCCCTCTCTCCCTCCCTCCCTCCCTCCTTCCTTCCTTTCTTTCTCTTAAATGAGAATAGAGCTAGGCATGGTAGCACAACTGTTGAATTTGAGGCTGATTTGGGCTATATAGCTAGATCTTGTCTCAAAAAATTACTAAGCAAACATGTTGACAGGTCTAGCACAGCTGTATGGCTCTGCTCTATAATACACAGTCTCCTGAACTTATAATAGTTCAACTAGCATGTACATATTTTAAATTTTATGACAGCACAGAACAAGTGTGTAAAAGTCCCACTGTAGATGTGTGAGCTCTGGAGCTGCGAAGATGCTCAGTGGTCACACGATGGGGGGGGG
>PVIH01030734.1:0-11784 GCA_004025045.1 Sigmodon hispidus | reverse complement strand
CTCGGAAAAGAACTGTAAAAACCCCCAGCCGCTGCCGCTTCGTCTGGCCTCTCCAGGGGCCGGCGGTGCCTCCGAGTAGAACGACGGCTTGAGCGTGCGCTAGCGTGTGCGGCTGGCGCCGCGGACCAAGCCGAGTTCTCCCTGCAGTCGTCGAGCAACTCCGGAGGGGAGTCCTGGGCTTTTTTCTTGGCTTGCCCCAAACCGTGAATCACGTGGATTTAGGAGGAAAAAAAAAACCTACTAGGAATCCACGGAGAGCCGGAGATTAGGACTGGGCCAGTTCGTCTGCCTGCCAGGTCAGCTGCTTTGTTTTGTAAATGTTCTTTTAAGATTCTAATTCGACCCCCTCCCATCCTCTCCTTTTGGAAGACCTTAGGTAAGTTTTAAGTTCTGAACCCCTTGGAGCGGCTGTGTACTGCCCGTGTGGGAGCAGGGGCGGGGCGGGGGAGCGAGCAGTGCCCCCAACCCTCTGCTGGACCTTGGAAAGCCTAGTGGGAAGCCCTGATGGGCGTGTGAAAGTCTGCGGCCGGAGGAAGTTGGTCCCACTCGGAGGGCGGGCGACGCGGAGGCTCTGGGCGAAGAGGAACTTGCGCACCCGGCGCGATCCTCGGCTGAGGCTGGGAGGGCGAGACGGCACCGGGCCAGCGCTTGGAGCAGGCGGGAGGCTGCGCTGCAGAGCCACCACCAACCCGGGGGCTCAGGGCGGTGGCGGAGGGCGCCCGCTGTTTACGAAGAGAGCCTGAGAGCGTCCTGTACCAGGGCGGCTAGTGGCACGTGTAGTCCCCGCGGACTTGTGGCGGCCCGGTTGCTCACGGGAACACGTACCCACATCTCGAAGTCGAACGAGCCTGTCCGCTTTTAGGCCGAGGCCGAGCGAGGCTTAATTCGCTGCTAATGAATCTTTTCCAGAAGTCTGCGACCTCCAGCTAGACGCTGAGTGCCCGCGCGCGAAGGCGCGCGGCGCCGGCGTCTCCGGGGTGGGGGCTGGGGAAATGAGAAAGCGAAGAAGGAACTGGAGGAGGGTTATGTTTATTTAAAAACAAACCTCAAAAAGAAACCAGCGCTCTTCAAATAGGTATTTCCACTGCCTGGTTGCGTCTAGACTAGATAGTTCAGGGTTTAGCTGTATAACCCCCGTCCCTGCGCACCCTTATTGAGAGAAGGCCAGCAGAGGGGTAGTGCTTTGGGTTCTAAGGTTAGTGTCTTGTGCGGGGGGGGGGAATCTTAAAAATGGACAGGTTTTTTTTTTAAACGAGGAAATAACCCACCCCAGAAGGTGGTGGGTGGTGAGTAGACAGACTTGGGTTTTTCTAGCCATCTGACACTTCCTGTGGCGTTGGAAACGGACACTACTGGGAGAGATCGACCTGTACAAGGTGCTGGATTCGGTTTTGCCAACAAAAATGCTTGTGTGGAAGGCATTTTAATTGTTGACCTCAGAGACGCTGTACGTGGACACTTGGGAAATTCTCGGCCTTTTCCGCTCCATCCCTGACTTGTTTGTTACCTGGTCTGGGTTACAATGTTGGCTCTGGTGTTTATTTTGGGATTGTGTCGCGTAGAGCTACACGAAGGGGTGATGATCAATATGCCGTCCAGGTTTAATCTGAGGCTGGCCTTCAGTGCACCACGTACAGGAATTGCCTGCGGTTGTTAGGGGATCACGCGGGGTTCCGTCACCAGGCGTTGGGCTGGTAGGTCTGGACTGGGACTCGATCAGCGCTGTCCTTTGAGGCGCTGTCACCAGTAGGTGACTGAGAGTTAATTAGGAAGTGTTCTCTGGATCAATGGGCCGCACAGCTCATTAGCGATTCTCTCCAGCCCTTTGCAGGGCTGGCCTGGCCTCCGCCTCCCACACAGCCCGAGCCCCCGCGGTCCGGGCAGTGGAGAGTGCCGTTGGGAAGTGGGGAGGGGTGGTCAGTGAGGGACAGCTGGCGGGCCAATATAACTTCGCAGGGCGGCGCGATGCGTGCGGCGCCGCGAGGTCCACACAGCCCGCTCTTTCTTCCTGCTCGCGGTCGCCTCCACTGTGTCTTTAACTCGCTCTAGCTGGCTTTGCTGCCTGGCTGCTCCTCCCCGCCTCCCTCTCCTATCTCTTGTTCTCTAAGCACGAAGCCTGTGCTCCCCGCCCAGTTTGGGATTAGACAAGATAAAAATAGGACTGCCCAGCGCGCATAGCTGTGACTGTGCCCGAGTAGCCGGGCTGGTGCGAACGCAGAGGGTAGGGTCTGGGGAAGACTAGCAGGGCTCTCGGGGCGGCCAGATTCTTATTGGACCCTCAACCCCTACCCCGCAGGCGCCGTCACGCTCGCTGGACTTGGTCCGCTGTGAACCGTGCGGGCCAGGGGGACCTGAGCAGGGTCTCCGCGCTCTCGCGGGTGTTGTTGGTGTGCGGGTGATAGATCGGTCTAGACAGGCATGCAGACTCCCTCCCGGCTGAAGGACGGGGGTGGGGGGGCAGTGGAGACCGCAGCCGATTCCCGAGAGCGGCGAGCCAGCTAGCTAAAGCTAGCCTGCAGGCCCAGCAAGCCGGGTGGAAGGCAGGTTGCGCGCGGGGGCGGGGGTAGGGGGTGTCTCTTAACCCTTTAAGTGCAGTAAAGAGTTTAATAGGGGAAGAGGGACACGGAGTCTAGTAGAAGTGACTGGAAGTCCAGTGGTCCGCAGGGGTGGGGGCCTGAGGTCTAGACCTACTACTGTTTCCCTTTCTCTTCTGTGGGTGCACCCGCCGATTCTTTCATAAATCGAATGCAGCTGCTAGACTGTGTAAGTAGCTTCTCCTAGTACTTCCTCGGGGAGCTGCGAACACAAAACGGGCGCCCTCACTTAAGGATCTGAGTTTGAGAGAAGGCTATGAAAACCTGTTTCCTAGAGAAGTTGGCGTTTGTAGGGAGACTCAAAGTGAGAGAAGGTAGTTGGGCAAAGGCTTTGACTCAGGCTGCTGCAGATTAAAGGCCCTGAGCCTGAGATGCCAGGCCAGTAAGTGCAATGTGCACTGGAGCATTCCTTGAGCTGTCCACATATAAACATTTAACCATGAACTTGTGAACAGTTATAATCAGACATGTGCAGGGAGATGGTCTGGACACTTAAAAAAAATCTATCATTTGTGTATTGACGATCTAGAATTTAATACAATTCAACATACATTAGTTTAGTTCTTCCCAGAGCTGAATATTGATGGGTAGGTCCCCCATAGATAATTAACTTATTCCCTCCCCTCTTTTCCTCTTAAAGATTTGTGGTCTAAGGTTCCTCTATTTACATTTAAACTGCAAAGCCATGCTGGTCTGGCCAGGAAATGAACTGCATTATAGGGATAGCCAAAGAACCTGAGTAAGTAGGGCTGAATCCTCAGATTAAGATGTATTCCGGAATGAAGTGTGCTGGGCTAAATCAAGACACTTTAGTCTCCATGTCCTAAAGGAACAAAAGATAAAGAATTGGCCAAGAGAAATGTAAATATGGCTTTGCAAATGCAGAAATGTATAGGGGTATTCTAAAAGACAAACTATAGACCTGAAGCTGGGAAATGGGGCAGAATTTCTGTGTTGCAGGTCAAAAAATCAATTTAAAAATGTGAAGATGCTCACTTAGAGAAAAAACACACACACACACACACACAAGCAAAAAGGCAAGCATATGCATACATACCAAGACCTCCCTTTGCCTTGAAGAAGACTTCTTGCCTAGTGAGACTGATTGAAAGTAAACCAGGGCAGCTACATTGATACATTCTCATGGAAACAATGTGTTTGGGCAGTAGAAAATGGCAAAGCAGTTACCAAACTGGTGGCTGACCCTTGTTAAGGGTTATTTCTAGTTCTTGACCTTGGATGGCTGGAAGGTGAAGGAAAAGCAATAGCTCTCTACTTTGTGGCAGCAAGAAAGATGTGAGACTGTGGGGAAAGTCTTGTAGAAGGTGGTATCAGGCTTGTACTGAGAACGAATCGAAAGAAGCGTGCCCTCTGGGAAAAATTAAGGAGAGAGTAGTATGCTTTCATGTTGGCGTGCTTTTATTATCTATTTCTCCCCGCTGGAGGAGACCATGCCTGGAGTGACTTGTGCTGGATGCATTACCAGGCACCTCAGTGACCCCGGAAGGGCATGTGAACTCCTGCTAGGGTTTAGTTTGCTCGGGCACCGATTTGCCTCACTCCCTCTTTGTTTAAGCCGAGTCAGGAATTTCAGTTTTTATGGGAGGATCACACTTGGGTGGAGCCCAGGCCAGGATGCCGGCAGCCTCCTATAAGGTCTGAGTGCTGCCCCAAACCTTAACACAGTCCCCAGGAGCAACTAGCAGCCCTTGACTATGCCTCCCTGGTTTCCTGGAGGACTCTTCTTCCAGATGCCTCGACAGCCAGGCCGGGTGAGGAATCAAATGGGCCAGCCATCCTCAGTCAAGGCTGTCTCCCACCCCTCTTCCTACAGGGGCTAGGAAGACAAGGGCGTGTTGGGGTGTCCTGGGAGTCGCTAGAGTGTAAGTAAATGCAGTGAGGTTTTTGTTGGTTTTGTTTGTTTGTTTGCCGAGGAGTCTCTCCCAGACTTAGGAAGGCTTTGGCTGGCTTACTGTTAGAGGGATTTGGTCAGTCTTGATGGCAAATGGGATTCCATCCTTTTTGCTGAGATGGCCTCCCTGCTGAGACCTAGGTGGTGGAGCTGAGAAATCCAAAAGAGCTGTAGTGTAAGACTTACTCTGTGCACCTCCATTAGTAACCCAACCTCGTTCACCTTAAGCACTTGGCCCAAGGCATGCATTGGCCACTTCCCCAGCAGCTATCCAGACTCGATCCCCAACATGTCCCTCAGGAAGGGACATCTGACATTTTGTGGGGTAGTAGTTAATGGTGCTCTTATGGGGGTGTTTCTGAACATTTCCATTCTGGGCTCAAGTTCAATTCTGTGCTTTTCTCAATCCAGATTCTTGTCCCCACTTATTTTTTTCAGAGAGTGTTGCTAGCCAGCACCCACAGGGTGAGCTCCCCACGATTAGACAAATGGAGAAGTCCACTCAGAAGATCCTGACAGCATAAAATATAATTTGTGATCTAAAAGACAGTTTCCAGTATAATCTCATTATGCACCACAGACTCCGGTGTTATTTTGTGGAAGGCGGACAATGATCAATTTACATTGACCCGGGGCTGGGCGAGCTTTTAGATGGTAATTGCCATATTGATTTGCATGCAAAAAGGAGACCTGCTAAAATTAAAGACCGGAAGCTAAATTAAACTAAATTTATTGTCTAGGTACAAACCAGGGGAACTATTGGGAGGGAGGTGAGTGAGGTTAGGTTGCTAGGGCGGGAGCAGGTAAAAGGTTCTCCCTCCGTCAGAGCTTGGGGGTCAGTTGACAACTGTCCCGGATCTCTTTGCCTTGTGATTTCAAAATGTGAGAAGGGACTTGTCGAGTTTAGGGGAAAAGTTATAAAAAGGTGCAATTGCAGTGAAGGCCCTAGGTCTTTTAATGCTAACGGTAACTGTAAGGAAGAGGGGAGATTTATAGGGTTATGGGGGGGTCTTCCTGCACCATTTCCGGCACTCCCCACCTCCCATTTCTATTGTTCTGGCTCTGTCTGCCTTTGCTATAGTGCCAGGGACACCAAAATCTAGAGAGAGAAAGGAAGAAGGCGCGGGGGGGGGGCATGGGGCATTTCCCCTCCTGTCTTGCTCTTCTCCCCGCTCTGGAGCAGTAGACCTTGTGGCTGTGGATGTGTTCGGGGCTAAGGATGCCTGCCACCTGAGCAAGGCCCGGTGGGTTTGCACAGATAGGGCTCTGGGCAGTTGTCTCACAAGGGAAGCTGTGGTGGGAAGCTCTGCTGGATGGCAATTGCTCAGGAAGCCGCAGACTCCAGGTGGCTGATGTTGGGGTTGGGGAATTCATGTGAATTGTGTTGGAGCTGTAGAAGATGTCTGCGGGGCTACCTAGTGCTGGGGTCGCCTCTAGAAGTTCTGGCATGCTAGGCCAATTCTGAAAGCCCAGGCAGGCTAGCCAAGGCTGGAAAGTTTTAAAAGAGAAAAAAGACAAGGCCCTTTTGGATGGCTGGCACCGAGCCAGGTCAGCTGGGAGGCCTGGCCACTAGGTGAACAGAGGGAGTGTGCTGTCCTCCACCTCTTCCTCCTCCTGTCTCTGCAGGTCTGTTTCAGAGCCTCAGAAACTGGCGGAGGGGAGCAGGTGGTGCTAGTGCTTGAACAAGTCCTCACTGAGCAAAGGTGAAGGTTGTTAAGCCTTCCCTTCGGCGTGAAAGTTCTGAAAGCAGGAGAAAGCAGGGGAAGGATGTTGGGGCACTACTAAGGTTTGGAGGCTACATTCTGGGAGGAAGGAAAGGTTGGGAGAAGGAAAGTCTTCCATCTTGCCTTGGTGACTGGCTTTTGATAGGGACATTGAATGCCCAATAGGGCCTGACATCTTGCAAGCCACTTGGCCGATATTTTCTCTCCCATTTCATTATGGTTCATTATGAATGTTTTCTTGGCACTTTAGAAGAGGTAGATAGACATAGGCATACCTTCAAAGGCCTTTTGCTTTATCTAGATAATTTATTGCATTATGTGGCAAGCTGGGGGTGGAAATATCAGCCCTAGAACCAGTAGTCGGCATTTTCCCTGAGAATGGACAGGCCAGGCCACCTATGCTTGCTTTGGGCTGAGGGAATGTGGCACCTTGTTGGGAGCCTTGGCCCTCACACAGGGACATTTCAGTGTGAGATTTGTAGTATGTAGAGAGAAAAATGTGAAACCCTTTTTAATGGCTTTAGGGATTGCTGTAATGTTTTGGGGAAACTACTCTGGGCTCATCCTGGACGCTGGCTCTTTACCTTGTATTTGATACACAAGACCTAAGAAGCTTTCCAAACTTAGTTGAGGTGAAGTCAGTATATGAAAATGAGGATTTCACATGACATAATTAAACCAGTAATTGGCTCCTGTCCGAGACTCCAGGACTGAGTTTGACCATGGCCCGATTACTGGCCGTGTAACCTTGGGGGCAAGTTATTTATGGCCTCTGAGCCTTGCTACATTTCTTCGCTTGTATGACTGGGAACAATTATCTACCTTTAGGATCAAAGACAGCGCTTGGCACACAGTAGGCCCAAAGAGTTAATAATTGCCCTGAGTGACTGCCCATGTTTCTATAAGTTGTTCCTCAGTTCACTATTCCCCCCCGACCCCCAAGAACTGCTAGGCCCAGGAACCAAGGATGCTGGTCAGCTGCTCCCTCCAGAGACATTCCTGTGGGTCAGCTTCTTTTCCTTTGTTAGAGTTGCTTGCCTTATACCTTTAAGGGATTCCATATGCAACAACTTGGATTTTTTTTTCCTCTAAGTGGGATCATTATATGGTTAGGAATTGATTCCAGAACTGGTATCTAGGTGCAAGTTTTCCAGTCATTATTTCAGGGGAGGGGACAGGAGCCACTGGAAAAGTCCTAGTTAGATGGAGGAGGTGAAGGACCGGCCTGCTGCTGCAGAGGCCAGAGGTGTTGTGGTTTGCTAGGGATTAAGTCTGGATGTCATGAAGGCTCCATGTGGTTTTCACTCAAGCCAGCCAGAGATTGCTTCTTTTATATCTATATGTGTTTTTTAAAAATTCCTAGCACGAGAAGAAAACCAGACCTATATGGATCCAGGGAGGTAGTAAGCTACTGGAATCAGGCTTCCTCCTCGACTCCCAGAGGGAAGTCAGCTTTGGATTGAAGCTGCACTTGGTTCTTGACTCTCAGGGGATGGATGCCTGCTCTGAAACAGGAGCCCTCCTCCTTCCCTTCTTTTCCTAAAAGCCTTTGTGCTGAAAGAGCTTCACCAAGCATGAATCCCTGGTCCCTCTAAAGAATGCCTTAGAGCCTTTGCTGACATTGTTTTGTGAGCAGTGGGTTTCACCAGACCAGCAGTTTGGTCCCCGTTTTGAGCTCACTATTTTAGAGGTAGTGTATGGACAAGATGCTCCTAACTAACTGCAATGATGGCCACAGTGTGGAGCCCAGCTGCCTGGAATCTGAAGACTCCATAACCTTTGCCCTGGGGGCCCTTCAGGAGGGGGTGGAGGTGGGGAGCTTGAAGACCCACCATTATTTTCGAGGATGTTTGTTTTCTTGAGCCCAAAAGGCTGAGGGTGGACACAGTCAAGACTATGCTCCAGCTTTGAGTCTGATTTAAAAACTTGCTTTAATTGGAGAAACTCCTAGGCATTTCACAGTTCTGTACAAATGCAAACTTGAAATAGCTCAAGACCTACGTCATTTAGGAAAGGATAAATGAAGTACAGAAATGTTCAAACTATGTAAATCCTTGGAATTGTCTGCCCTCCCATAAACACATGACAAGTGCCAAGGCATTTCCAGTCAAAACACCCATGGACGCAGCAGCCTCCATCCTTTGTATTTATTATTTTATTAACAGCATTTTACACAGCATTTAACAAGCCCAGACTGCCCGCTTTCCACAGTGACTGGGGCGAGAAGTGGGTGGGGGTGGGAAAAAGTGGTCTACAAACCCACTAGCTGGAGAGATCTCTCCAGATGGAGAGGCAGTTTATTTCTACTGTCCAAAAAAAGAGCCAAAAGGAGTACTGTGGAAAAAGAGCCCCCCTCCTGTTCTAGGCGCTTCTATAATGTGTCAGCTCCCAGCTTCCACTTGGAAGTTGAACTAGGGTCTACTACAGGCTACTCTAGTCCTTGGTTATTGGTGCTCTTCAAAGAACAAGTATTTGTCGTTATTCCGTATCCTGGTGGGAAGTTCCTAACGAAAAGTAATGCCTTTCTTAAGTCATAAAATGAGCCTTGTATGATTATTTAATTAAAATCTATTTAAGGACCGATTAGGCGTGTAATTTGCGCTAATAATGACGATTATGGAAATGTTCAACTTAACCAAAAATCATAAAGGAGACATTTTGATCAGTGGGGCGACCAGTAAGTATTCGATGTGTTGGGCCATTTCTGAAGGACCTGAGGCAGACCTCTGTGGGCCTGCACAGAGTGCAGACATGCCCAGCCTCTGTGACAATTTGGAGAGAAGTGCAGGCCTCCCTGTCACAGGCCCAGCCTGGCCACTTCTCTCAGTGGCCTGGGATCGCCAGCAGCCATCTCTCCTTATTCACTTCCCCAGACTCTAGCAGACTCCCAACTCTGGGAGAGAGAGGCCTGATAAACCACAGTGAGCTCTCTGAAATGGCGGTGCTGGTGCTCTCAGGCTTCCTTAGCTGGCCTTGGCTAGAGCCCGGAGGGGTGGGGTGGGGGAGAGCCAGGGTCCCTTGTTCCGGAGAAACCTGCCAGCTGCTGGGCTTGGTGAGAAGGCGAAGGCAGACACAATGCTGCTGTTGTTGGTTTGATCTCTAACTGTGGATTGTTAGTCTGGCTTTAACTATGTGGTAAGGGGGGAATGTGAAGGCTGTTTACAGCGAGTGCAAATAATGTGACAGCTGTTGGCGTGCGGGCTGCACTGCGCCTCCTCAGCACTCACACAAAGCTCGCACTATGCAGGCCCCGCAGAGGAGCTGCAGAGGTGGCCACCACTTTGTGGCTGGTGCTTTCAGATGAGGGAAAGCTGGGCCACATCCCGCCACCAATCAATCAATCCCCAGCACACACCTTAAGGACTTCCCAAGGGTGGAGTGAGGGTGTGGAATGGTTTATATGTTGTGGTTTAGGGAACTTGTTAGGCAGAGGTGTCAGGAGAAGGCCCAGGGGGCCTGAAGTGTCCGTGTCTGGAGGGGTTTGGCCAAGGTCCATGGACCTAAGTCCTCGGCTGCCTGTAACAGAGTTTGCAAGATTTGGGGAAACAACCAGCAGCCCTAAGTAAGTCCGATGGTTGGAAAGAATGTATTATTAACTGAAGGCTTGCTTTCTGGGGATTCCAGAGGCTCTGAAGCCTGTTCCTCCTCTACCCTATTCAAACAAGTTAGAGCTAGGCAGGTGCTGTGCTCTGGGCAGTGGGCACTCTTCCTCGGGATGGCAATGCAAGTGTGTGGGTTAAGGATGTAGAAGGCTGTGCATTTCAGGGGAAGGGGTGCAGATGGACTTGACTCACATCTCATAACCTTCCCTTGTCAGAACACATTGGCCTTCAGCTAGAGCCACAAAAGGTTGGCGCAGCAGGGCTCTGTGGGCTCCAGGGTGGAAAGGAAAGCAGTTGGTGATGGTCAAGAACTTAAGTCTGTTTGTTAGGTGGCCTGGGGCAAGCTAAGAGTTAAATGTCAGCCCCTATGCCCCCAGGAATCCCAAGGGGGAACCCCCCCTTCCTAAGCCCTGGCTGCTCACAGGAGATCTTCTCGGGCTGACTTAATTCTGGATTCTCCCGTTCTATGTGATTCTGGCCCTTGTGGACAACCTGCAGGATGTCTGGGTCTAGAAAGTCTCCACCCCCCAGGTAAAGTAAACAAGCTTTACCGTGGACTTGCACATATTCCCCTTGGGGAGCTGGGAGATGCTTCTGGAATGATACATGAACTTCGGTGCCAGTTCTATAAATTGGTCTCTTTTTATGACGTGTGCCATTTTCTGTAGGAATGTTGCTTGCAAAACGAGTTTCGCCTTGGAGGAAAGGCGGAAAGATAAACAAGCCTGCAACGCCAAAACACTGGCAGTCTTTCCCTCCTTCCAGCTCTCTTAAAGCAGCCGGGCTGTATTTCCAGGATTAGACTTGAGCTTGTAAGGAGGGACTCAGTTGGCTTTTTTCCCCCCAAGCAAATGCAAATTAGAGAAAAATAATTTTCTTTCAACGATATGCAATGTATTAGTCACTTGCTATCGTGCTCCAAGGCAGGCCTCATTTGCGCGGCTGCCAGCTCACTCACATCTGCTCAGCGCTGTTGGGGCATTTTAACCTTGGCGGTGTCGTGTCTAGTCCCATGGGTCAAGGAGGAGTAATTAAGCTCTGAACAGCCACAAAATTCGTGGGTCCCCATCTATGTGGCTTTGTTTTGAGTTCCAGGGCTGAGTAGCAGACATGGAGTTCCTATTGTCCCTTATAAAGAAGTGAATGTCCCTCTCCTGGCCTTCACCCCCTAGCCTTCTCAGGACTTCCATGTTCTTTGCAATCGGCAAGAAACCTACGTGCAAATTTCAGGACCCACATCTTAGTTCCTTAAGATGTTCCTTTGTGCTTACTAGGAATAGCCTTCCAGGTAACTTGTTACTTTCTGTATGGGGTGGTGGTGGCATTAAGTGGGTTTCGTTTATACAGAGCTTTAGTGGAGTCATTTATTTAGGATCCCTCTCCTCTCCCTTGTTTGTGACTTCAGCCTACCTGCACTTGGGGTGTCCATGTGGTTCACTGACTACTTGGTGTGGCCCAATCTGAAGGGAAGCGAAAGGCCATCCCTGCAGAAGGGAGAGGGTGAGGTCCAGCTCTGTGCTAGATTTGGGAGCAGTGGCAAGTCTGATTGATCCCAGGGGCCGGGGCTCTGCCTAGGGAGAGTATGTATAACCAGCAAGCCATTTTGAGTAGACTCCGGTTGACCTACACAAGGCTCCACAGCACTCCCTTCTTACTGGAAGCTATACTTGGCTCCTATCTACTAAGCGAGGGTCCAGGGCAGCCACAGTGAAGATAGGAACCTTGGGCTTTGGAGCATTTTCCTTGGGGTTCAATCTGCCTGAATGCACTCAGAAGTTAGCTTCCGTCTGAAATTTCATGGTGAGGACCTCAGCGTACTGGAGTCTCCTGCAAGAGACCCTGCAAGTTTACATGAGAACACAGGGTCTCTGCAGTTAACTGGGGTCTTTGGGGGAGGGTGCCTGCCCAAGGGAGAACTGGCAGAGTTTCTGGAAGGCCTGGGGGCGGGGACT
>PVIH01030733.1:0-11785 GCA_004025045.1 Sigmodon hispidus | reverse complement strand
TATACAGGGATGGGAAAAAAAATTTCAGAGGGAAAGCTGAACACATAGTAAATATATGTGTAGCAATCTTATTTGCATTACCACCCTTGATATGCCATGCTTATGATTCTTATCCTGTTCATAGTTATTGTTAACTTTTCCTCATTTTAAATTCATGTTACTTTTTTTGTTAAATACAAAATAAAGAAGAAAAAAAAAGAAAATGTTGAGTGACATGACAGGTAGAAATCAATCAGAAGGCTGTGACTATAATTGTCTTCAGAAGGAAAGGCATTCTGTGTTTCAGGAGCTACAACTCTGTTTTGTACATGAATCTTTTTAACTTGCAATGACTATACAAAGGTCCTGTTCTTACAGATTCATCCACTTTATAGGTAAAGAAACAACACTGTAAAATGTTAAAGAACTTATATAAATAACAAGGCTTCCCATAGAAGACCTGTATGCCACCTTGAGTAACCCATCTTCTCAATTATGGATATCTGATTTCAGAGCTATGATTGACTAATAAATATCTCCTATGATATTTGAAGTTGGTCACTAGAACTAGTGCAAATGACCTATAAAAAAGCACACATTGGCAGAGACACTTATGAATAAAAGAAACATGTTCTTATAATATAATAGAAAGTTGATAAATATGCCTGGTCTCCTCATGAGATGAATAATGGGAAGTGAGCAGTTTCCCTCTGTGCAGATGGTCTCTGACTTAGAATGATTCAGCTTAGGCTCTTTCAACTTTACAATGGTACAAAAGCAAAATGTATTCTGTATGTTAAATTTTGTATGTACTTCACAATGATGTCAAAGTGATTTCAGCTTTATCTTTTATCTTTAATGCTAACATTATATATTCTAATGCTTTCTTGTGTGTGACATGGAACTTTGGCAAAAAGCTGCACCTCCCAGTTAGCTTTGTCATCCTCAGGGTAAATCACCAATACTCTATAACTCAGTTTCTAAAACTGTGAATGTCCCACTGTAGGTTCTGATGCTGAATGTGAGGGTCATGAAGAATTTGGCAACAGCAGAAGATTTCTAAATGTGCAACTACCAAAAATTGATTCATAATCAAACACGAAGCAAATCCAAGATGTTTCTACCATGCATGCTATGTGGCATTAGAAGCCTTTTCTTCAGTCTTGCCTCTCAGTATAGAATATGAAACCATACATCGCATGTTCTCACAGTGTACAGCACCAGCAGATGCTGGCTAAAATACCTCTGCTTGTATTGGAGACTGTGGTGTGTTGTGAAAGGCAGTGTTTTTGTATTATATTCAGAGTTTTCTTTTATAAAAGTATGATGGTTTAATTATGGAAAGCAAATTGTAATATTTTTCCACCATTCCTCTGCATTTAGATATCAAATTAATACATATTTAGATTGTATTATATTCCAGTTTTTGATTTTTGAAATTGATGATTGAGTTGCTGAAGGGTATCTCAAAAACTGTTAATGAACTTTAGCTTCTGGTTATGATATAACTTCTAACAATATTGAAAAAGTCTTGAACTTAATTATGTCATATTATACAATGTATTTATCTAAAGCAACATTCTCAGCATTAACAATTATAAAATTAAATTATTAGTTTTGGCAAATATTGTACAGCAATTAGTTACTGATCTAGCATTAAAATCCTTATACATAAATAAACCAATACTCTCCTATTAGTATGCAATTTTGCTTTAGATTTTTTAAATGACAAAATTTTAAGTATGTCTAATATTTTTTGAAAACATAAATGTTATTATCAGTAAATGTTTGATTTGCATATTTACATACATCTTTACAATTTTTCATATATTATATAGATCTATATTATATGTTATACTATAATTATATACACAAATTTGAATGTATAAAGACAGACCTATATTATATATTATGCTATATACCATATACACTAATTTACATATATTTTTATCTATCTACACATTTATGCAGGTTCACATGAAAAGTTCTCAGTTTAAGAAACAAACTCACAAGTAGGAAAGTTTAAAAAGGCTTGAATTTGCATCACACTTGGTTCATAAGCTATGATGCTTAGTGGGCTATATATATTAAATATTTCTTTTTGTTTTAGGCCTGTCTATTTACTTTGCTCCATATGTAGCCTGCTGTGGGACCTAATCTGAGTTTCAAAACTACACATAAGAGAGGAGGTTCTTTCATTTTTTTTTCAGACTAAGTTTTTCCTTTATTATCATTTAGAACAGGGAAATCACTGGCTCCTCAGCCAGGAAGAGTACTACAATTAAATATTCATTCTTTGACCAAGCACATGCTAAGTTCCAGGCACACATTATTTTAGTTCTAGTTTCTAAGCATTTCTAGTTGAAGGGCCACTTTATAGATAAGTTCCAGAAGGCCACATGGGAACATCCAGCCAGAATTAGAATTGGAAATTTTAATCAAAAGCTGAGATTCATTACAACATATTGTCTCCCAGCAGCTGACCAGGATTGTGACAACCAATATAACTTTTCCTCTCAAAGGAGTGAAATAGTAAACTTTGTATTTAAAGATATTATTCAAAAATAAAATTAACATCTACTATGTAGTTTAAGCAACATATTACTTATTTTCTCTATCTTTTTGTTGTTGTTTTTGATTGCTTTTATTATGAGTAAAGTCATATTTTTATACATGTATCCCCTTGTTCAAACTCACTTCCACCTCCCACCTCTCCCAATCACTCTCTCTTCTACCCAACTCCTTATCTCCTCCCCAGCAAGGGCAGGAGGTCCCAACGTCCCAAGGTGGCTTAGTTCAGCATCCACTCCAGGCAGATCCTTTTCCTCACTCCAACACCAAGAATGGGTCAGGTGTTCCTCTGGATGGAGGGGGATCCAAGGTGCTGGTCCAAGGAATTTCAGATCCCAAGCTGTTCAGTGGTTGTGGTTTGCAGCATAGGTGTGCTTTGCTTTTTGTTTAAAGTCCATTAATCAGTAGGTCATCCCCTGCTAATCTTTCTGGGTTTGTGAGACCTCCTCACTCAGAAGGATATTCTCCAAATCCATCCATTTCCCTGCAAATTTTAGGGTATCATTTTTTCTTGCTGCTGAGAAGGACTCCATTGTGTAAATGTACCACAATTTGTTAATACATTCTTCAGTTGAGGGGCATCTAGGTTGTTTCCAGGTTCTTGCTATTACAAATAATGTTGCTATAAACACAGTTGAGCTAATGACTTTGGAGTGCAAAATGCATCTGTAGGCTATACACGCAGAAGTGGTATTGCTGGATGCTTGGGGAGATTGATTCCCTGTTTTTGAGAAACCACCATACTGCATTCCACAGTGGCTGAACAAGCTTACATTCCCACCAACAATGGAGGAGTGTTCAGCTTGCTCTGCATCCTTTCCAGCATAGGCTGTGATCTGTGTCTTTAGTTTTAGCCACCCAGAAAAGTGTAAGGTGGAATCTCAAAGTTTTTTGATTTGTATTTCTCTGATGGCTAAAGATATTGAGCACTTTTTCAAGGGTCTTTCAGCCATTTGTAATTATTCTGCTGAGGATTCCTTTTTGAGTTCTGAATGCCATTTTTTGATTGAGTTATTCAAGGTTTTGGGCTCTAGTTTCTTGAGTTCTCTATATATATTTTAGAGATCAGTCCTCTGTCACTAGTAGAGCTGGTGAAAATCTTTTCCCGTTCTGTAGGCTGTCATTTTGTCATATTGATTGTGTCCTTGGCTTTATAGAAGTTTCCAGAGGTTCCACTTATTGATTACTGTTCTTAGTGTCTGTGCTACTGCCTTTATATTTAGGAAGTGGTCACCTGTGTCAATTTGTTGGAGAGTATTTCCCCACTTTTGTTTCTATCAAGTTCAGTGTGACTGGGTTTATGTTGAAGTCTTTGATTCAGTTGGATTTGAGTTTTGTGCAGGGTGGTATACTTTGAACTATTTGCATTTTTCTACACACTGCCATACAGCTATGCCAACACCATTTGTTAAATATGCTATCTTTTTCTATTGAATATTTTGGGCCTCTTTATCAAAGATCAGGTGTTCATAGATTTTTGGGTTAATGCCAGGAACTTCAATTCAATTGCATTGATCCACAAGTTGGTTTTTATACCAGAACCAGGCTATTTTTATTGCTGTAGCTCTATAGTGTAACTTGAAGTCAGGAATGGTGATTCCTCCTGAGGTTCTTTTGTTGAGCAAAATTGTTTTGGCAATCCTGGCTTTCCTCTTATTCCAAATGAAATTGAATATTTTTTCCTTATCTGTAAAAAAATGTGTTGGGATTTTGATGGAAAGTGCATTGAATCTGTAGATTGCTTTCGGTAGAATTGCTGTTTTTACTATGTTGATCCTACCCATCCAGGAACATGGGAGATCTTTCCATTTTCTGATATTCTCTTCAATTTCTTTCTTCAGTGATTGAAAGTTTTTGTGAAATAGATCTGCTACTTCTTTGGTTATAGTTTATCCAAGGTATTTAATACTATTTGCAGCTATTATTAAGGGTGATGCTTCCCTTATTTCTTTTTCAGCCATTTTATTTTTAGTGCATAAGAGGGCTACTGATTTCTTTGGGTTAATCTTGTATCCTTCCACATTGTTGAAGGTGTTTGTCAGTTGTAGAAGTTACCTGGTAGAATTTTGTGGATCACTTATGTATACAATCATATCATCTGCAAATAGAAATAGTTTTATTTCTTCTTTTTCAGTTTGTATCCCCTTAATCTCCTTCTGTTCTCTTATTGCTTTAGTTAAAACTCCGGGAACTATATTGAATAGATAAGTGGAGAAAAACATCCTTGTCTAGTTCCTGATTTTAGTGGGATTGTTTTAAGTTTTTCTCCTTAAAGTTTGATACTGGCTGTCAGTTTCTTGTGAATTGCCTTTATTATATTTAGATATTTTCACTGTATTCCTGATCTCTCCAGGACTTTTATCATAAAGAAGTGTTGGATTTTGTCAAAGGCTTTTTCAACAACTAAGGATATGATCATGTGGGTTTTTTCCCCTCAGTTTCTTTATATGATGGATGACATTTATTGTTTTTTGTATGTTGAACCATTGCTGCATTTCTTGATTAATCCTACTTGATAGTTGATAGTAGCGTATGATATTTTTTACAATTTGTTGTATATGGATTGCCAGAATTTTCTTGAGAATTTCAGATTAATATTCATGAGAGAATTTAGTCTGTAATTCTCTTTCTTTGTTGCATCTTTAAGTGGTTTGGGTATTAAGGCAATTGTGATCTCACAAGAAGGGTTTGGCAATATTCCTTCTGTCTATACTGTGTGAAACATCTTGAGGAATATTGGTAATAATTCTTCTGTTAATATTTGGTAGAATTCTACACTGAAACTATCTGGACCTGGGCTTTTTTTTTTTTTTTTTTTTTTTTTTTTTTTTGGTATTTTTTTTTTTTTTTTTTTTTTTTTTTTTTTTTTTTTTTTTTTTTTTTTTTTTTTTTTTTTTTTTTTTTTTTTTTTTTTTTTTTTTTTTTTTTACTTGGGAAGCTTTTAATGACAGTTTCAGTCTTTTATGGTTATAGGTCTGGTTAGGTATTTAATCTGATCTTGATTTGATTCAGTAAATGGTACCTGTCCAAAAAGTTTTCCATTTGTTCTAGGTTTTCTACTTTTGTGGAGTATAAATTTTCAAAGTATAACCTGATATTTCTCTGGATTTCCTGTGGGTCTGTTGTTATGTCCCCCTTTTCAGTTCTGATATTTTTGATTTGGATACTCTCTCTCTCTGATTTTTGGTGAGTTTGGATAAGGGTTTAATCTATATTGTTGATTTTCTCAAAGAACCAACACTTTGATTCATTGATTCTTTGTATTGTTTTTTGATGTTGTTGTTATTTCAATTTTATTGATTTCAGCTCGAAGTTTGATTAATTTCCTGCCATCTCCTCCTTCTTTCCAGGTGAGTTTGCTTCTAATTATTCTAAGACTTTCAGCTGTGTTGTTAGTTCTTTAGTGAGGGATTTCTCTGGACTTTTCATATGGGCATCTACAGCTTTGAATTTTCCTCTTAAGACTGCTTTCATTGTGTCCCACATGTTTGCGTATGTTGTAGATTCATTTTCATTAAATTCTAGGAAGACTTTGATTTCTTTCTTAATTTCTTCCTTGACCCAGAGATGGTTCATCTGAGTGATGTTTATTTTCCGTGACTTGGTAGGCTTTCTGTGATTTTTGATGTTGCTGAACTCTAACTTTAGGCCCTGGTGGTCTGATATGTTATAAGGGATTATTTCCATTTTTTTGTATCTATTGATACAAAATGCTTTATGACCAATTATGTGGTCAATTTTAGAGAAAGTTCTATGAGGAGCTGAGAAATATATATATTCCTTTGCATTTGGGTTGAAGCTTCTGTAAATATCTATTAAATCCTTTTGCATCATAACCTCGGTTAGACTCCTTATTTCTCTGTTGAATCTTTGTCTGGTTGACCTATTCAGGGGTGAAAGTGGGGTATTGAAGTCTCCCACTATTAGGGTGTGAGAATTGATGTGGGATTTGAGCTTTAGCAGTGTTTCCTTTACATAGGTAGGTGCCCTTATATTTGGGGCATAAATATTCAGGATTGAAATCTCCTCTTCACCAATTTTTCCTGTGATGAATAAGTAATGACCAACTTGCTCCCTTTTAATTGCTTTTAGCTTAAAGTCTACTTTGTTAGATATTAGGATGTCAACAACAGCTTTTTTCTTAGGGATATTTGATTAGAAAATCTTTCCCCAACCCTTTATTCTGAGCCTGTGTCTGCCTTTCAGGTTGAGGTGTGTTTCTTGTATGCAGCAGAAGGATGGCATTTATTTTTGTATCCCTCATGTTAGTGTGTGACTTCTTATAAGTGAATTGATTCCATTGATATTAAGGGATATTAGTGACCACTGATTGTTATTTCCTGTTATTTTTTGTGGTAACTTGTATGTATTTCCTTTCTCTGCATTTTTCTTTTGTGCAGCTATGAATTGTTTGTAGTTTCATGGGTGTATCTAGGATCCTTGTGTTGGAGTTTTCTCTCTAATGCTTTCTGATGGGCTGTGTTTGTAGATAGGTACTGTTTAAGTCTGACTTTGTCATGAAGTATCTTGTTTACTCCATCTATGGTGAGTGGTAGTTTTGTTGGGTGTAGTAGTCTAGGTTGGCAACCATGCTTGTTTGGTGTCTGTATAACTACTTACAAGGACCTTCTTGCTTTCATTGTTTCCATTGAATAGTCAGGTGTTATTCTGGTGGGTCTGCCATTATAGGCAAGTTGGTCATTTTCTTTTGCAACTCTTAATATTTTTCTTTGTTCTATATGTTTTATGGCTTGATTATTATGTGGAAGGAGACTTTTTTGGGGAAGTCAAACCTATTTGGTGTCCTGTAACCTTTTTGTATCTTCATAGACATTTCCTTCTTTAAGTTGGAAAAGTTTTTTTCTATGATTTCATTGAATATGTTATTTGTGCCTTCAAGCTGGTATTCTTCTCCTTCTATTCCTATTATTCTCAGGTTAGGTTGTTTCATGGTGTCCCAAATTTCCTGAACATTTTTTGTTTTGGCTTTTTTCGTTTTAGTGTTTTATTTGACTGATGTATCTACTACCACTACTGAGTCTTCCACTCCAGAGTTTCTCTCTTTTATTTCTTGGATTCTGTTAGTTATGCTTGTATTTGTAGTTCCAGCTTTTTTTCTCAGATTTTCTATTTCTACCTTTGTATCATTTTGTACCTTTTATTGCTTTAATCTCAATTTTTAGTTCCTAGTATGTTTCTTTCATTTTTTTGGTTTTCCTTTCTTGGTTTTCTTTCAAGGATTTGTTCATCTCCAATTTTTTGTTTGTATTTTCTTTTATTTCTTTAAGGGAATATTTTATATCCTCTTTGAAGACTTCAATAATCTTTATAAAGGTGTTTTTGCTGTTGTTTTCTTTTGTTTCCTCTTCATTGGTCTGTTCAGGTCTTATAGTTGTAGAACTACCAGTTTCTACTGGTATTTCTTTGTTGTTCTTTATATTGTTATTTGTATTTTTGCACTTTCATCTGTCCATAGTTTCAGTGATTCACAATTAGTCAGCTCCTAATCAGTTTTGGCTAAAGGGCTTTTGTGTCTCCTGTCTGCTCTGAGCAAGAGGACTGCTCAATCTCTGATTATACTCTAGATATGGGACTGAGTTTCAAAGGCCTTAGTCCTTCTCTGATAAAGCAGTTTGCCCTGGAGACAGGGCCCGGCCTTGTGAGTTCACTTCTTTTAGGGGTTGCTGGAGGAGGCCCTTCATAGCAAAAGGGCCTGTCCACTAGCAAGAGTCTGGGATCAGACCCTTGGGTGTGACCCTGGCCCTGTAGAAGGATTCTTTATATGGGCAGCCCAGGAGCTGGGATGTGCTCACCTCTGACTCTGCTCTGGACAGGGTCTGAGTTTCAAAGGCCTCAGTCCTTCTCTCTATTAAATATATTTCAACTCATAAGATTCCATTGAGGATAATCCCAGCTTGCAATCAGTTCAGATGGTTGTAATTCTCTGGAGCCTCTGTATGAGTCTTGGTTGAAAAAAAAAAATGCGAACAGATCGAAAAGTATCATATGCAAAGTATGAGATAGTTTCCCATTCAAATGGACCTAGAACAATGCAGTAGTAAATTTATCACTGTACAAAGCATTGTTTACATACCCATAAGCTTAAGTTCTTTATTTGTTGTTTTCCTGAACTGGGATACTATCACCCAAGCTTTATGAAGTGGTACAACAACCCAGTGCCTCTGTGTATCATCTGTTAACTTGCAATGAGAAATAACAAACATCAAATACAGCAAACTCACATTCACTGATCAGCACTTTCTTTACCTGGAGATTTGCAATGTGGGAAGTACTATCATAACCAATAGATTGCTTGGTAAGCATACATTTAGAGAAAAAGAATAATTTAAAGATTTTAAAATGGTAATGTGCCAGGCTCAGGTGATCTATCACACTCTAGGTTCTAAGTTGTCTCAATTGGAATTTCTGATCTTACTCATCTCAGCGTCATAGTGGGAAAGTTTTCTAATATCATTGGTAGCAGTAACACATATATCTAGTAGAGTTTCCATGAAGATAAGTTCTGTAAAGATAAACTGAAATTCTATATTTAAAATAAAATTGTCAAAGTATGATGAAAATGTTATATAACAAATATCATTTATTATGATGATATTATGCAATTACTATCTGTCTAGCCAAGAAGCATGACTTAGAATCATAGCCTCATTCCATAACCAGACTCAAGCAAGGTCCTTTACAAATTTCTTTCTTCTTTCTCATGAATATCTTTTATTGTGCTAAGAATCTTCGCCAAAGTAGAGATGATCCAGCCATGAAGATTGACAGCAATGTATATTTGTAATTGAAAAGTAACATTTTATCCATTAAATAATTAACTTTCTGTCTTAATTATTGTAATATGTTCTCTTCCAAACTAACCAATAGCAATTTATTAATAATTAGTGTAACTATATCTTTAAGGTAAATTTATTGTACTATCAGGACAAGATATAATGTATATTTATAGACTTTGGCTGTGAGGGTTCCTCCAGATTCTACTAAAACAAGGGAACTTGCTCAGCCACCCTGCCTCCAACTGCTTCAACAGAAAAGGACTGAGGATCTTGAAATCCAGACTCAGACTTGGCCCAGAGGTGAGGTGAGGTCAGCAGGCCCCAGCACCTGAATCCCCGCCAAGGAAAATTGTGTTCTGGTTCAGGTTCCGGTTCCAGGACCAGATTCTGTCTGTGGTGCGTGTCTCAACACACTCCTTAGCAGACAGGAATAGAGTTTGGCTGTCAGGGCCTCCTCCAGCAGCACCTAAAAGAAGGGACATCGCACGGCGACCCCTCCTCAACTGCATCAGCAGAGAAAGACTAAGGACTTGAAATTCAGACCCCTGCCCAGAGCAGAGTCAGAGACTGAGCAGACCCCTTGCTCAGAGGCGACAGGAGACACACAGGCCTTCTTGCCACAACTGACCAGGAGCCACCTAATCCTAAATTTTTAAAATTCTAAGACCAGGAGTAAAATTTCTAGCCCAGGATTTAAATTGTTCTTTTAATTGAAAATCATTAAAAATTATTATTCATATATCAAACAACATAGTAAATAATAATTCTAAGATGAAATCCAGGACTTACCCTTCCTGCAAGACAGCTTCTCAGTGAGACAATTTTTTTTTATGTTGTTGCTTCTTTTTTTTTTCCTTCTTTATTTTGTATTTATCAAAAAAACAGTAAAATGAATTTAAAATGTGGAAAAGTTAACAATAACTATAAAGAGGATAAGAATCATAAGCATGGCTTATCAAGGGTGGTAAAGCAAATAAGATTGCTACACATATATTTACTTTGTGTTCAGCTTTCCCTCTGAATTTTTTTTCCATCCCTGTATATCCTTATTCAAGGTCCCTTCCCCCTCCCACCACATCTAGTCATTTTTCTTCTCTGCAACTCCCCATCCCCTCCCTGGGCAGGGAGCAGACAGTCCTATGTTCCTACTGACCCAATAATGCTTGGATCAGTCTCCACTCCTGGCCAAATCCAGTTTTGTCCCCCCTCCCTCAAGAGTGAGTCTGGTGTTCTTATACTTGGAGTGGGGTTCGAAGGGTCAGTCCAGGGTGTTTCTGATCCCAAGCTGTTCAGTGGTTGCTGTTTGCCGCTTGGGCATATTTGGCTTTTTTTCTTGTTTGTTTGTTTAGAGACCACTAGTGAGTGAGTACATCCCCTGCTTATCTCTCTGAGTTTGTGATACCTCGCTCAGGAGGATATAAGTGACCCACAAAATTCTTCCAAGGAACTGCTACAGCAATGTAGCAGGATACAAGATAAACTCAAAGAAATCAGTAGCCCTTCTATACACTAAAGATAGAAGAGCTGAAAAAGAAATAAGGGAAACATTACCCTTCATATTAGCTGCAAATAGTATTAAATATCTTAGAATAACTATAACCAAAGAAGTAACAGACCTATTTGACAAAAATTTTAAATCATTGAAGAAAGAAATTGAAGAGGATATCAGAAAATGGAAAGCTCTCCCATGTTCCTGGGTTGGTAGGATCAACATAGTAAAAATGGCAATTCTACCAAAGGCAATCTACAGATTCAATGCACTGCCCATCAAAATCCTAACACAATATTTTTTGGACCTTGAAAGAACAATACTCAATTTCATTTGGAATAACAGGAAATCCAGGATTGCCAAAACAATTTTACTCAACAAAAGAACCTCAGGAGGTGTCACCATCCCTGACTTCAAGCTATACTATAGAGCTACAGTAATAAAAACAGCCTGGTACTGGCATAAAAACAGACTTGTGGACCAATGAAATAGAATTGAGGATCCAGACATTAACCCAAAAACCTATGAACACCTGATCTTTGACAAAGAGGCCCAAAACATTCAATGGAAAAAAAGATAGTATATTTAACAAATGGTGTTGGCATAGCTTGATGGAAGTGTGTAGAAAAATGCAAATAGATCCGAGCCTGTCACCATGCACAAAACTCAAATCCAAGTGGATCAAAGACCTCAACTTAAACCCAACCACTTTGAACTTGATAGCAAAGAAAGTGGGAAATACACTTCTAGAAATTGGCACAGGCCACCACTTCCTAAATATAACACCAGTGGCACAGGCACTAAGACCAACAATCAATAAGTGGGATCTCCTGAAGCTGGGAAGCTTCTGCAAAGCCAAGGACACTGTCAATAGGACAAAATGCCAGCCTACAGAATGGGAAAAGATTTTCACCAACCCTACAAGTGATAGAGGACTGATCTCTAAGGT
>PVIH01030732.1:0-11786 GCA_004025045.1 Sigmodon hispidus | reverse complement strand
AGATAGAATCTCTGAAGTGGAAGACTCAGTAGCTCAAATAGATATATCAGTCAAAGAAATTAGTAAAACTAAAAAAGCCATAACTCAAAATGTTCAGGAAATCTGGGACACCATGAAAAGACCTAATTTGAGAATAATAGGAATAGAAGAAGGAGAAGAATACCAGCTCAAAGGCACAGATAATGCTTTCAATAAAATCATAGAACAAAACTTCCCTAACCTGAACCAGGAAATGCCTATAAAGATACAAGAAGCTTACAGAACACCAAATAGATATGATCCCAAAAAAAAGTCAGCGTGCCACATTATAATCAAGACACAAAACATACAGAACAAAGAAAAAATTTTAAGAGCTGCAAAAGAAAAGGGCTAACTCACATATAAAGGCAGACCCATCAGAATAACGCCTGAATATTCAACGGAAACGATGAAAGCTAGAAGGGCTTGGTCAGAAGTCATACAGACGCTAAAACAGCATGGCTGCCTAACTAGAATACTATACCCTGAAAAATTATCAATCACCATAGATGGAGTAAACAAGGTATTTCAGGACAAAGTCAGATTGAAAGAATATCTATCTATCAACCCATCACTACAGAGGGTATTAGAGGGAAAACTCCAACCTAAGGACCTCAGATACACCCACGAAATCACAAACAATCAATGTGTCCACAGAAGAATACCCTAGAGAAAGGAAATACAAACAAGTTGCCACTAACAATGGCAGGAAATATGAATCAATGATCACTAATTTCCCTTAATATCAATGGTCTCAACTCTCCTATTAAATGTCACACACTAACAAGATGGATACAACAACAGAAGCCATCCTTCTGTTACCTACAAGAAACACACCTCAACTGCAAAGACAGACACAGGCTTAGAATAAAGGGTTGGGGAAAGATTGTCCAGTTAAATGGTCCTAAGAAACAAGCAGGGGTTTCAATCCTAATATCTAACAAAGTAGACTTTAAGCTAAAAGCAATTAAAAGGGACCAAGATGGTCACTACTTATTCATCAAAGGAAAAATTGGTCAAGAGGAGATTTCAATCTTGAATATTTATGCTCCTAATATAGGGGCACCTACATATGTAAAAGAAACACTGCTAAAGCTCAAATCCCACATCAATTCTTACACCCTAATAGTGGGAGACTTCAATACCCCACTTTCAACCCTGGATAGATCAACCAGACAGAGCCTCAACAGAGAAAAAAGGAGTCTAAATGAGGTTATGATGCAAATGGATTTCATAAATATCTATAGATCCTTCCACCCAAAGGCAAAGGAATATACAAATTTCTCAGCTCCTCATGGAACTTTCACCAAAATTGACCACATAATTGGTCATAAAGCAAACATCAGCAGATACAAAAAAGCAGAAATAATCCCTTGTAAAATGTCAGACCACCAGGGCCTAAAGTTAGAGTTCAACAACATCAAAACCCAAAGAAAGCCTTTCAACTCATGGAAACTAAACATCAATCAGCTGAACCATCTTTGGGTCAAGGAAGAAATTAAGAAAGAAATCAAAGTCTTCCTAGAATTCAATGAAAATGAATCTACAACGTATCCAAACTTGTGGGACACAATGAAAGCAGTCTTAAGAGGAAAAATCATAGCGCTAGATGCCTATATGAAAAAACCTTGAGAAATCTCAAACTAGAGACCTATCAGCACAGCTGAAAGCCTTAGAACAATTAGAAGCGAACTCACCTAGACGGAGTAGATGGCAGGAAATAATCAAACTTAGAGCTGAAATCAATACAATTGAAACAAAAAGAACAATACAAAGAATCAATGCATCTAAGAGTTGGTTCTTTGAGAAAGTTAACAAGATAGATAAGCCCTTAGCCAAACTAATCAAAAAACAGAAAGAGAGTGTTCAAATCAACAAAATGAGAAATGAAAAGAGAGACATAACAACAGACCCCCAGGAAATACAGAGAATTATCGGGTCATATTTTGAAAATCTGTATTCCACAAAAATGGAAAACCTAGAAGAAATGGACAGCCACAATCACCCTAATACCCAAGCCACTCAAAGACACAACAAAGAAGGAGAATTACAGACCATTTTCCCTCATGAATATTGATGCGAAAATTCTCAACAAAATTTTGGCTAACCTTATACAACAATGCATAAAAGATATCATCCACCATGACCAAGTAGGCTTCATCCCAGAAATGCAGGGCTGGTTTAACATACGAAAAACTGTAAATGTTATCCATCATATAAACAAACTAAAGGAACAAAACCACATTATCATATCCTTACATGCGGAAAAAGCCTTTGACAAAATCCAACACTCCTTTATGATTATAGCCCTGGAAAAATCAGGAATACAGGGAGAATACCTAAATATAATTAAGGCGATTTACAAGAAGCCAACAGCCAGTATCAAACTTAATGGAGAAAAACTCAAAGAAATCCCACTAAAGTCAGGACCTAGACAAGGATGTCCTCTCTCCCCTTATCTATTCAATATAGTTCTCGAAGTTTTAGCTAAAGCAATAAGGGAATGAAAAGAGATCAAGGGCATACAAATTGGAAAAGAAGAAGTTAGATAATAATAATAATAGATAATAATAATAGATACTTTAATAATAATTAGATACTTTACTACTTCTAATCACCAATGGATATTTTCCCTCCTCGTTCAATTGATAACTTCAGAAGTTATTGAATAACTTATCATCTCTATTGACACTGTAGAAATAGTCTCAATTCACAATGTAGTTTTATTTTTCAGGGTACAAAAGCAGAACACTGAAACCTAAGTGCAAAACCATTCATTTCTTTATTCTTTTCCCAAAACATCTACATGAATATCTTATATTTAATATAATGACCTTAAAGACTCCTGGTGATGTGAGAAATTAATTTTAACAATGTAATTTTAAAGACATATGTTTATGAACCCCTTTTATTTCTCCTCAATTTGATTAATTTTTGGAAAAATAAGTGTAGATACACAGAAACAGCATATTGTTTGGTTTTCATTAAAGCTATAATGAAGGCAGAAGAAGAAATTTTTCTCCAGGAAACTACATTGATAGATGATCAAATTTAAAATATAGACATTATAAATATTTTCATATTTGAAATGCACAAGATTGTATTTAATTTACTTTTTAAATATACAGTTTTAATTTTTAAACCACTTATTCAACCAATTTTTGCACAAGTGTTCCATGGTAACTAAATATGATAGCCTATTTAGTGATTAAAATGTTATAGGAATACACTGATAAATTCAGTCAAACCTGTGAAAGATGGTTTTTCTTAATAGCTTATAAAATTTGGTTTTAGAAAAAAACTAAACACTAGATGGCAAACTTTAGTCATAAATATACAGCTAATCCTAAAAGAGTATAAAGGTTTCTTGTAATGTGACACAAAAATGGTTAACAAGATGTTAACATAAATTTTTATCATAATCAACATTTTATCATGCTTAAGATAAAGGAATTAACAAGATGTTTGAAGAAGTAGTTCTAAAATGTTAAATTGAGAAAGCAAAAGAGGATAATATCTGAAGTAAGTTATAAAATACAAGGTGTGGCAACACCACGAAAGATTTCAAATCCTTGATTAATCTGGCAGTCTTGGACCTCTCTTCAGGGAAAAGACTGATCTTATACAGGAAACAGTAAGAAAACAAGGAAAGAAGTTCTTTGTCTGGTTTGGACTTAATAATTTTCACAATGCTAAAAATACATTTCATATTTGTAATATTTGATTAGGATAAACACCAGAAGCTGAAAATAGGTTTAAGAAGGAGGAAGTAAATAAAAGATAAGCTTCAAATTAAATGATAGGTCCAAAGTAGAAAGACCTGAATTTACCTAAATAAATAAATAAATAAATAGATGTTATAATTTCAAGAAATTTTCATTCAGCAATATTTTATAATATATTGCATACCTTAGAGGGAAAATTATTGGTCATTCAAAGCTTGGCATCTGGAAGCCTACTTGATATTTGTTTTTAGATTATATGACAGTTTTGAAAGCGTTTCATCTGAAGCTTATCACAATGTAAAGACAAATCAAGAATACAATCATATGATTAAAAAATTATATACTGTTTCAAAAGCAAATATCTAAAAATCATATACTTATTTTCAACATGATTTCCTACTGAAAAATAATAATTATTTCCTCCAAGGTTCAGTTTTACCATATGAAATTTGAAATTCTGTATTTAAATTATTTTTATTTGTTCCATTCTGTACTTGTGTCAAACAAACAAAAAAGAACTTAGTTTGTGACTCAGAAATGTCCACTGAAAAAGTCATTGTTCCATATTTTATGATATTTTACCTAGACACTAGTTTCATCTCTCAATTTTTTAGTAATTTGCTACTTATCCACTGCATCTATAGCTTCCATTCAGCAGATTCCAAATATTATAAATAAACAAGTTGTGACAGAAAGAAAGAAACTCACAATTACAGTTAAGCACAAAAACCGTTAATGGTGATCAAGAAATGCTGTTAATTTATGGCTTTTCAAAGCATGCTGTATATTTCACAGGACACTGCACATAGCATGTATGCAAAAGTTATATACAATCATGAACCTTTAGTGTTTCTGGATTCCTATTAGAATCTCATTGATTACTTTATTTCACTACTAATCAATAGCTAAAGGAAAATTCAGTCCCATAATCACATATACATATACACTCACATATAAGAATTAAACTATATGAATCTATTTTCTATGTATTTTCTGTGAAGAATTTGGTTAAAATGCTTTCTAAATGTTACATGTAACTCACTAGAAAAGAAAACATTACATTAAGGTACTAAATAGAAAGAATTTACCATATTTTATTTATTATAATTATGGAAAGATATTTAATTGAAAGATATTAGTCAATTAACTAATCATCCATTAAAATCTTCTAATTTATGCCAAGAAAAATGCAACAAAGTTCATATATCTATTCTGACCCAAACTTGAATAGTCTAATATATCACTGCAAAATGTTTAAAGCCTAACTTTCATTTTTTTGTGTTACTGTGAAAAGCAAATTCATGACTGATGATGTAGCTCATTGAAACACTATCTTAAAAAAAATCAATGGTTCCAGTGCATTTGTCTTCTCTTAATCTTCATACACTACTCATATCTTCAAGCACATACCCTAAAGATGCACATTCACACTCCAAAGGCATTAGCTCAACTATGTTCAGAGCAGCATTATTCATAATAACAAGAAGCTAGAAACAACCTAAATGCCCCTCAGCTGAAGAATGGATTAACAAACTATGGTACATGTACACAATGGAGTACTACTCAGCAGTAAGAAAAAAATGATATCCTAAAATTTGCAGGCAAATGGATGGATATGGAGAATATCCTCCTGAGCGAGGTATCACAAAGCCAGAAAGGTAAGAAGGGAATGTACTCACTCAATAGTAGACTCTAAACAAAAAGCAAAAAGCAAAACATGACCAAGCTGCGAACCACAATCTGAGGAACACCTGACCCAGTCTTGATGTTGGGGTGAGAAAAGTGGATCTGCCAGGAGTGGATGCTGAACGAAGCCACCTTGGACTTCCTGCCCTTGCTGGGGAGGAGATAAAGAGATGGGGAGAAAAGAGAGTGACTGCGTGGGGCAGAAGGAGGAAGGGAGTTTGAACAAGGGAATACATGGATAAAAAATATGACTTTAGTTTTTTAAAAAAGAAAGAAATGCTCTGTCCATACTACTTTGCAGAAATGCGGAATTGTCAGGCCCAAATCCTAATCCTTGATTGAAAAAATACATATCTTCTCTTACTATTTATTACTTCAGGAGTTCAATCATTAGCAGAAAATTGTCTCTGATGTAACATGGTTGAAATAGCTTCAGTGGGATTAATTACTTCAATATATTATTTGTTCACTACCTGGTGAATATTTGCTTAATTGTGCATTCTCTGCCCAAAGAAAAGAGGGGGAACAGTTTGACAAACATTTAAAGAAAGTAGATTTCTTCAGAGACAAGTTAGACACAAAGTAAGAAAATTCTCTATGGGTATCTGATGGTAGCTTCCATTTCTTTCTTTTTAATGATTTTCTAATGCAATTTGTGTTGATCTGGACAGAGTGGCTTACACCTGTAATCTTAGAACTCTGGAGAGTAAGGTAGAAGTTTAGCAAGTTCAAGACTCACTTGATTATTGGAATTAATCATTTTATTGTTGTTTTGTTTTGTTCTGTTTTTGTTGTGTGTGTTTGTGTGTGTGTGTGTTTGTGTGTGTGTGTGTTGTAGTTGTTTAGTACCTAGTCTCTTAACACTACTGAAAATTAGCAAAATGAATCGGTAAATACATAGCTGATTTTCTATGTAATGTATTTTTTAGCCAATTTTGCTTCCATTTTCATGCATGAGAAATTTTGAAAATTTATTTCATTTGTAAACAATCAGATATATTATTTGTTGAGAATAAAACAAAAAGACTTGAAGTATGTCACAAATAGCCATAGTCTGTCAGGTCTGTGCATAGGATTCTTCTCTGCCTTGTGCACATTTACACAAAATACTGGTCAAAACTCAGAATGAGTGAGTGATATAAATTGCCACATACCTTGTAGGCAGGAAAAATCTCTTTGTGAATGCTAAGAATACCAGTGGTTATTACAGCATATCAGTATTTAATATATTCTGTAATACATATTTTATATAATCATATAAAACATTTTATAGAATCAAGGATATAGATATCAATTTTATATAAATTTGATGTCATGCATAGATACAAGTGATGATAATACTTAAGCAACACCTAAGGAGAAACATTACATAAAATAATATGTGAAAATTATATTTTGTTCTGAAGAAGCAAACTAATTAGAATATTAACTAAGGATTTATTATCTTTGAATGGTGATGCTTTTATCTAGACAGACCCTAGAGTGATCATGTCCCTAAGGATTCAATCTCTTATTTCCCAGAATGGCTATTATGTGATGCCCTTCTTGTCAGTTGTGTCTGTTTCTACTTGTTGGCATTCATGAGGCAAAACGATAATATCTTACTCAATTCACTCCCTGCCAGACCTTCTGGTAACACTCTCATTTTAAGAAATGAGAAGTAAGCTCCTCTCTTGCTTTTGAATGCTGAGCCAAAACAGCTTTTAAAAACTAAAATTCATCACATCCCTGGTTTTTCTGTGTTTTTCCTTTTTAATGCAGAAATTAAAAGGTCATTTACAAGATGTAATTCAAAATTTATAAATCAAGTATATTATAGCAATAAATTCAGGAAAGAAATGAAGAAAGCTTTTACTCCCTGAAACAAAACAGTCTTTATAAAATGCAGCCACATTTTTTCTGTCAGTTTGAGACAGCAAGAAGTCTCCTGGAAGCAAATCTCTCCCAGTAATTCAAACTCTCTATGTTTACTACCTATTAAAATCAGAGGAGCAAAAGCAGGGACATTTCAGATCCTAATTACTATGCAGAAATAAAGACTTTGAAAAAGCTACAAATTCACACACTATGTATTAAAATGATGAATTCACAAATAAATGCTGATAGAAACAGGTGAAATCCTAATCTCTTAGACAGTTCCACTATGGCCTATGCAATAGCCTTAAAGGCTGAGAGCCATTCTGTTACTGATATCCTGTCTGACTGATAGAAACATGTAGATTCTCATAAAAGACAAAATGCAAAGGTTGCAACCTAAATCTCAGCACAATTGGATGCCAACATGCTGTAGTTGCTGCATGGATGTATAATAGCAGATGTGGATCTGGGAATTGTCTGAAATAGAGAATTCACATGCCAAGGGGATACAGTGGGTACTTCAGTTGAGAGAATACTGATATTGGCTGTCATAAACTTCTACTTTTTTTTTTTGAAGCACTTCTTTCAATGTCCATATTTTAAGATCAGCATTGCTGGGACTTTTCAAATAAACCAAACCACAAAGAAGTGTATTTATTGTTTAGTGCATTTCATTTAGACAAATCAAATCAAAGTGTAATATAATTTTTTTATCCAATTTTTTTCTTAGAGTCATTCTTAGATTGCAAAAAAGCCACATATTACTTTAGAGCAGGAAAGAAAATACACTTTACCCGATTCAAATGTTGAAAACTGTGTTTAAAATTGGTCATCTGCACATAGAGGTACCTGTAAAGCTTTTCCATTCGTAAGACTCCATGGAAATGCTATGAGAATTATAAGTTTTTTTCTAGAAAACATAAATTCATGTATTTATAAAATACTAAATATAAAGGCAAATGATTCCTATATTTCTTTCTGTCTGTGTATCATAGTAACAAATGCTACTGTTATATACTAAATGTGGAAATGAAACACTTAGATTCTTGGAATATAAGTAAAAATTGTTGGCTTCTTTATTCAAATTATTCTGAGAGGGTGACTCTTTGTCAATGGTACTATAGTTGAAGTAAAAACACATTATAATCCCACAATTTAAAAAATATAATATTTCAAATCCTCTGAAGAGCCTGTTAACTGAGTGATAAATGTTAAAAAAGTGAGGAGACATTTGTTTGAATTCAGCATAACTGCAGTAGATAAACAATTATGCTGTGGCATAGAAAATTAATATATTTTGCTAAAATGTGTTTGATATGCATAATTACATGCAGTGAGAAAACTTACTCTTTAAGAGCATTTTAAATATGAAAGCATACATAAACACACATTATTAGTAGGTACCTTAAAAATTCACGATTCAACTTAACAAAATGATTTTCTTCATCTTGGATTCTTCTGAAGACTCTGGTTTCAGGTACCCTCAAGCACTTCCATCTGCATGGTGATGATAAAAGTTTGAATTCATCAAATTTTAAAAATAATTGACTCTATTCAGTTTTACTATTTGTAAAATTAAAACTTAGGGCCCTAGCCAAGTTCTACCTTTTGTAGAATATTTTTTGGTGAAGCATATTACTAGAGAAATATATTCAGTATAAGTTCTATGTTTGATATAAATTTTCCTTTTAAATCTACATTTAATGCCAAATAAAATTATGCTAACTGCCCTCAGGAGCATTTTATCTAGAAACACAGCCCTATTGAATTTGGGAACATATATTTCCATTTTGATGGTGCCTTTTTAAAGTAACTCTGTGGTCAAGTATTCTCTGCCTCTAATTATCTTCAACTTACTGACTACTGATCTAGCTCTTAAACTCTAGTCATTACAAATAGTTAAAGTAAGGCACATTGTCATTTTGTTAGCCTTTATTTTTTTGACATATAATATGCAGCTTTGACATAAAGATATCACACTTGTTTTGTTATATAAAAAAACTGTTGAGGAACATCAATGGTGACATAGCTGATAGTTTTCCAAGTAACTATTTATATTTTTAACATTTGGAGCACTAATGAGAAAAGGGTGTGGCATCTAATTCTTTGATCATTAAACAGGTTAATTCTTTCAGTGTATATAATAAATAATATAAGATTCAAATTGAAATGTTTTCTTTGCCCCCTTTTTTCACAGTACATTCTTGCTGTGTTTAGAAATCTATGTGAAGGCATTGAAAATAAGCTTTAATTCCTATCAGTTTCTAAATAGGACAAAGCAAACCTTACTTGGCTTGAATCACTGTGGCCAGTGAAGCTCAAGCATAAAGAAAATCCATGGTTAGCACAATCTCACAAATATTATTGTCACGTACCTTGTCTTATATCAAAATGACCAAATAAACATAAGATGATGCATGTAAGCCAAGGCAATATATACAGCACTTTCTAGCTCACTTATGTTAGCTATATTGGTTTTTAGTAGGAACACACTTGGGTTCTATTTGTTTTAGACTATGTTTGCCTTCTTGATTATGTTCCATGGATTCATTGATTGCTTGAACTTGGCTCTAATTTCAGATGTCATTCTTTTAGTTAGTAATAGTTAAGAGATGCTACTATTGTACTTTTAGTTGATTAAATCACATCTAGCCTGAAATTTTTCCTCTTCAGTTAAAACAAAAACAGAGTAACTAGTGTTACTACCATAGATCTAGACCTTATTATAAACCATTTCATACCTTTCTTTACATTTAGGATTACTGGAATTAATCCTAATTTTAACTTGTCATCTAATATTTTGTAGACACTATACTAAAGTCTACCATTTGTAACGCTGACTCACCTGCACTGCAGACAGCATACGAAGATTTATTAAAATGTTTATATTCCCTGTCAGGAAATGGGAGCGTTCTATGTATGTACTAATTATTCATCACCATCCCTAAACCCCTGTGGTGGTCTAAATGAAAATAGCCTCCATAGGCCAATAGGGAGGGACACTACCAGGAGGTGTGTCTTTGTTGTAGTAGGTAGGTGTGGCCTTGTTGGAAGAAGTGTGTCACTGGGGTGGACTTGAGGTATCATTGCTGAAGCCAGGCCCAGTGTCATCATTTCTTCCTGTTGCATTCAAATCTGGACTTAGTACTCTCATCTACCTCTCTAACACCATGTCTGCCTGCATGATCCTGTGCTTCCTACCATGATGATAATGCAATGAACTTCTAAACTGTAATCCCATACCAATGAAATGTTTTCCTTGAAAGAGTTGCCATGGCCATGGCATCTATTCACAACAGTAGAATCACTAACTAAAAAAAAAAAAAACTTATTTCATTATATTCACTTTTATTGACAATTTATGCCCATCTTTGCCAAATTCTGGTTTAAAAAGCACAGTGAAATTTTATTTTATCTTTTTTTCCTGTGTTTTTTTTTCCTTCTCAGAGGCTTATGTTTCACAAAGCAGTCTACCATAATTATAGGACAGGTAACACTTTTTTTTCAGTATTGTAATTCTGTTTGCATAATTTTCTAAGAGTAATCTTTAAATTTAATTATACATTACTCTCACTATCAAGAAAATAGAAAAGTACTCTACCACTTGTGGTTCATATTGTCTTGTGAAGAATCAATTAAGACATCTAGAGGATAATGACATAATTCAAACTCTTGAGAAGTTTTTCGGTGTTTAACCACAATGTGTCACTAAAACAACTTTCATTTGACAAAACTCAACAATACATTCCAGAGCATTTGAAGTTGTGTTATAAGTATAGATTATAACATGTTCTCAAAAATATGTATCAAATAAATGATGATATCAAGACTAAAAATATGTTTGTATCTTCAGTGATATACGGGGAAGAAAAAGTCCTCCAATCACTCCTATAATAGCGATACACGACCACATTCTATAATAACTATAAATCACTACATTTTTCTGTGAAAGTATTAAGATGCACAAGTACTAAAAAGGTTATCAATTTGTAATAATTTTGCAAAGTATTATGAAAACTGATTATAGAATTTTAAAAATTCAGATATGTATAAAAAACAGATCTTGTTGTGTCTGTATCAAAATCACATGATCCTGGACTAAAAACAGGTAGCACACTTGAGAATGAGTCATCAGTCTGCCATGAATTATCTGATCTTCAAGGATCTTCTGAGTTTATACAAAAATACATACAGTTCAAATGTATTTTTTTAATCTTAATGGCTCAAATAGATGTATGCTTTTTAAAAAAAAAAAAATCTAGCTTAACTGTAAAGAAATGAAATGCCAACAGTGCCAGTAACAGGCTGTTTTTTATTACTGTAGCTCTATAGTATAGCTTGAAGTCAGGGATGGTGATACCTCCTGAGGTTCTTTTGTTGAGTAAAATTGTTTTGGCAATCCTGGCTTTCCTGTTATTCCAAATGAAATTGAGTATTGTTCTTTCAAGGTCCAAAAAATATTGTGTTGGGATTTTGATAGGCAGTGCATTGAATCTGTAG
>PVIH01030731.1:0-11788 GCA_004025045.1 Sigmodon hispidus | reverse complement strand
GATTTGGCCAGAAGTGGAGACTGATCTGAGCATTGTTGGGTCAGTGGGACCATAGGACTGTCTGCTCCCTGCCCAGGGAGGGGATGGGCAGTTGCAGAGAAGAAAAATGACCAGATGTGTTGGGAGGGGGAAGAGACCTTGAATAAGGATATATAGGGAAAGCTGAACACAAAGAAAATATATGTGTAGCAATCTTATTCGTATTTCTACCCTTGATAAGCCATGCTTATGATTCTTATCCTCTGTATAGTTATTGTTAACTCTTCTGCATTTTAAATTCTTTTTACTATTTTTTTTTTGATAAATACAAAATAAAGAAGAAAAAAAAAAAAAAGAGCTAGTTAAAAACAAGCCTAAGCTAAGGCCAAGCCTTCATAATCAATAATAAGTCTCTGTGTCACTATTTGGGAGCTGGCTATCAGGGCAGAGAAAAACTCATTATGGTCAAACAGAATTCCTTAGGCCATGTGTCCAGCAAATAAGCATGAAACATCTTTCAGACAAAAGGAGTCAGAAGGCTTTTTGGAAGGAGAAAGTAAAAGACAGTGGACTCTTACAATTCTCTAATATCATAGAGATCAAAGGTTTATTTTCCAATAGCTACCCCATTGAGAAAGCTATAAATATTGCTAAGGGAGTGTGGTTTTGTCTGAAACAGTGAAGCCCCGGGTCTATAAGGTCTACTTATAGAATGCGAGCAAAACACAATCTCTATAAATCAAGAAACCCAGCCTCAAGGTAGACAGCTCATTAATTAAAACTCACTGCCAAGTATGAGATTTCCACAACTCTCCAGTGATAGATCTGCACCTGTTACCAAGCATGTGCTCACCAGAAAACCCTGTTCTTCCAGAACAGCAGGCTGGGTGGGTCCTCCTCAGTCCTCTCTGAACCAGTTTCCAAGTCTTCAGAGGTCTGGGCATGCTCATTTCATTTCACTGACAAGGTTCACAGCTGCATTCTGCTCAAGTTACAGCTTGGAAGTAGCAACCAAGAAAATTTGAAATTGCACTCATTTGGGAATGCATATTTAAGCCAGAAGGGGGCTGAGGAGACTGAGAGAAAGGACAAGAGTTAATGCAGCTCCCTATCCTGCCAAGACACCAAGGAGATAAACAACCTGTAATCCCAGCACACAGAAGCCTGAAGTAGGAGGATCACTGGGAAGTTGAGACTAGCCTGAGCCACAGAGTGAGTTCCACACCAGTCTGAACTAGAATGTAACCCTGCCTTTAAAAAAAAAAAAAAAAAAAAAAAGTAACTTCCCAACAACTTGGGTTTCAAAACTCAAGTCACTTACTTCATCCCAAGACCAGAAAGTAGGGACAAGACAGATATTGGTAAAAGTCTTTTCTTTCTAGGGATGGGATACAAGCAGTGTCTACCCCTTCTAGAGTTTCAGCAAACAGAGGCAGGGTTCCACTCTACTCTACTCTTGGGGAACCAATGGATTTATTGGCTTTTGTAGTCAGATACTCTGTCCTGTTCAGCTGGTCATTTAGTGCCAAAATAATCACATAAAGGCTTATATCAATTGCAAACTGTTTGGCCTATGGCTCAGGCATATTGCTATCTAACTCTTATACATTAAGTTAACCCATATTTCTTACTATGTTTAGCCACGTGGCTTGGTACCTTTTCTTTCTTCTTTTTCTTTTTCTTGTTTTTTAAATATTTATTTTTATTTATTTGATGTGAATTGGTGTTTTTCCTGCATGTATAACTGTGTAAGGGTGTCAGATTTTGGAATTACAGACAGTTGTTAGTTGCCATGTGGATGCTGGGAATCAAACTCAGGTCCTCCAGAAGAACAGTCAGTGCTCTTAACCGTTGAGCCATCTCTCCAGCCCCAGCACCTTTTCTTTAGTACAGCATTCTCATCTTCCTTGTTCTGTGTCTGGCTGGTGTTTTCTCTGCTCCTCCTTTTCCCGAATTCTCCTTGTCTGGTTGCCCCAACTATACTTCCAGCATGCCTAGCTTCTGGCCAATCAGGATTTTATTAAACCAATATTTACAGAGACAAATATTTACAGTGTACAAGAGCATCATCCCATGGCAGGCTTCCTTTCAGTAGGTTGGGCACTCTTCTCCAGCATGCCCCACCTGGGAAGCTTTACTCAGTAGGGCTTCGAGCTTCCTTTTAGCTGCATAGTTATGCTCCCATTTGTCTCTAGTCCTCGCCCAGGCCATATACAGAGGTGTTAGGTAGTAGGGAGCTGCCCGATACTTAGGCAAGAATCCAATGCCTACTCCACGTGTGTGTCTGTGTGTGTGAGCATGTCTGTGTGTGTCTGTGTGTCTCTGTGTGTAGGTCTGTGTGTGTGTATGTGAACGTGTCTGTGTGTGTCTGCGCATATGTCTGTGTATGAGCATGTCTCTGTGTGTGTCTGTATGTATACGTCTGTTTGTGTGTGTGTCTATATGTGTAGGCTCTTGTATAAATATTCAACAAGCTCAATTGTGATGATCTTTTGCAAAAGGGCATTGATAAAAATCCCAAGATGGAAGTGGTTTGATTCAGGGGACAGTCACTCATAACAGGTAAAACGGAAATCAAGTTAGCGGATTACTAACAGATTCATTATTTAGTGTATATCAGTTAGAACTTATGAACTCCCTCCCACAGACACAACCACATGGAATGGGCCTGGACTATGGACCTTAGGGTAGATTTCATTATAGAAGTTGGTACAAAGGACCTTGCCTAACATCTGCAGTGGGCCTGAAGTTGATATAGCTCTGAGAGACTGGTAGGAAGAAGAGAGTCTGCATGTGAGGCAAAGGACAAAGAAACCAGAACTCAGAGCAGAACTCAAAGAACCAAAGGGTTTCCATGGTTGTCTCTCAACTGTGCCAGCCTCCATTAGACTGGTGGACTACAGAAAGAGCGGGTGCCTTTCAGCACAGAGAGCTTGCTGGGGCTGATGAAGCCACCACCCAGCTGCAGCCCACAGCCAACAAGGGAGGCAGTAGACAGGAGGCAACCGCATAAGGGTGCAGCGCCCAACAGTCATGCCAGCCATCTCCCTGCTGCCTTCCAAATTGCAAGCAACTTTTGATGTGGCCAACTCTAACCCAGAACCATACATGGAATGGAATTCTAGGAAAAGTAGTTCCAACAGCTGAGCTGACACACTGTACATCCTCTGCAGCATCCAGCAGAGACATCTCCCTAGGAGATTTCCCAGGATTTATGGTTTTTGAACTCAACCCTTGTGCAAGATTTAGTTCTGCTCTGCTCTGTATTAGTGTGAACTACTCTTATCAGTGAAAACATGGTGCTCTCTTCACAGCCTCTCGCTGTCCTGTTCTCCTCTCTTCCATCATCTAAGCATCAGGTCTCCCTGCTGAGAATACAATCGAGTCTATAGTACATGCTGATTGGTGTTCTTCACCTAGTGTCTGAGAAAGATATTATCAGATATAAACTTCTCCCGATATTACATTTTGAAAGATGAGAAGACTTAAATGTCTTCATTTGTTGCCACTGACCTACGAACCAGCATTTGTTCTTTAAAAGCAAAAACATTTTTCAGCCTGGGAAGTGTGACATTGCATTCCCAGTTTCCCTGGTTACCTAAATGTACGTGTTGGTAAAAGTTTCAAGGATTCTTATTTCTGAGAATCTGCTCTTGTTCTGGAAGACAACTGTGTTATCAGAACAGGCTAAAATACTTTATTCTCCTTATATTGAGATTAACACAAATATATAATCCATCACAGTAATTTCTCAGAGCATCCAAGATCTTAGAGATAACTGGATTCTAAGTAAAACCACTTACCTGTCTGTAATGGTCATTAGCTAATGGCTGCTGTTAAGCTGTTTAATAATATGATGACTTCATTGAGGTCAGAGCTCTGTCTTATTCTCATTTGCATGCAAAGCACCTGGCATATGCTAAACATCCAAAATAATATTTATCAAGAGGCAATTTTTTTATATGTGACTTTAAAGGCTTGTCCATAAAAGCCTGACTTTGCATGAGAGGCTTAGACCTTCAAAGACAGATAAATACTAAAAACACCAGTCATGTTCATGGACAAAGGAAAGGAGTCCATCTATTTGCCTTTATTAATTTCCATCAGAAACTATTTATTGAGCTTCATGTGGTAGTAAACACCTTTAATCCCAGCACTGCTGAGGGGGATGAGCAGAGACAGGCAGATCTCTGAGTCCAAGGCTAGCCTGTTCTACATAGGAAAACCCTATACCAAAAAATCAAAATAACACTCCACATGCAAACAACAACAAAATATTATTAACCATAATATTATATACCAAGTACCATCCCAAACAAAATTAAGACACAGACTAATTCCTCAAATATCCTGTCTTGGAGGCTGGAGAGATGGCTCAGCGGTTAAGAGCACCATCTGCTCTTCCAGAGGACCCGGGTTCGATTCCCAGCACCCACATGGCAGCTCACAACTGTCTGTAGTTCCAGTTCCAGGCAAACACCAAGGCAAATAAATAAAGTTAAAAAAATATATATCCTGTCTTATCTGGCTACAGACACAGAAACAGATGACTGACTTTTAAAAAGATGCGTGAAGATAGCAAGCAATAAGCACAAGCTTTCTATAATTCGATCCAAAACAAATGGATAAACTTACATCCATGAGCCCAAGCTCAGGGCTGAGAGGTGCACACATAGCTAGCATGGATCTGATTTCATGCTGCCTGAATGCCAGAGGGAAGGAGAAGTTTACAAGGCTTCCCCTTACTGGTAGTTCAGGTCCACCCACAACTTAAGGAAGTCTTTATTAATACCTGAGCCTGCAGAACCAGAAAAGTCACATAGATATGGTTTTCAAGCTGAACTCTGGTGCATCCATTTGCCCTAGTAAGTTGCTTCTCAGATGCATGCAGGAGGATTCTTTGAAAAGAACTGAGTTGGAGGCTATATATTCACTCATGTGACTAATCCTTGCACAGCACATGAGGGTCTGGGTGATTCCTGACTGGTGGCCAGGCACAAAGGAGCAATGATTGCAGTACCAAGGTGAATGTTACTCCTGGGTAGGCTGACACATCATTCCAAACACCATAGCAGAGCCACAGTCTTTTGAGTGTTGGTTATAGACCAATGAAATAATGTCTATGCTCCTCTATCTGTGGCATACACATTCATTTATTTTTCTATCTAGTGTGTTCTTGAACAAAAACCCAGCCTAGAGTGAGTTGGTTCTTACCCCCAAGCCTCTTGACGACCTGAGTTCAGTTGCCAGAACCCACATGATAAGAGAAAATTCTCTCTCTCTCTCTCTCTCTCTCTCTCTCTCTCTCTCTCTTTCTAACAAATGTAATAAAAACTTAAACAGGTTTTAGATTTAATAATTTATTTTATGTGTATATATGTGATGCATGTATATAAGCAAGGTAAGTATTCAGACCTCCCAGAACTGGAGTTACAGGCATTTTTTGTGAGCCTCCTTTTGGGTACTGGGAACTGAACCCAGATCCTCGGCAAAGCTGTTAATCACTGAGCCATCTCTCCAGCACAATAATAATAATAATAATAATAACAGCAACAACAACAATAGAAAAAAACCCACTTGGCTTTCAATCAAATAGCAAATGGTCTTCAGATGACATAACTATGTTTTATGATTTTTTTTCTAACTATCCTCTGGTTTTGAAGTTAGAGAAGCCAAGTGTAATTCAGGAAGTGGAGGCATTCTTCATTTGCCCATTACTATTATTTCCTTGTTTGCCTTTTCACTAAAATTTTTATTAGCCTTGTCTTCATCAACATGTAGTCCATAAAGTGAAATCAATTGTATTTAATCAAAGAAAATTTCCCTAGTTATAAAATAACCAAACATTATGTTCTTACTTTCATGCTGTTTATTCTGGTGGCAGGGCTCTAGTCACTTTACAAAGAGTGGCATACATTCTCACTACAAGTTAATAGAGATAACTTTTGTAAAAAGAAAAGTCACAAAAATTTAGGTTTCTGAAGGCACAAGTAGATTCCTCACATGTTGGAATAATCATTTTGTACACTGTGAAGATATGTCTCTGTTTAAACTCACCCACCTAAGGCGTCTTCTGATTGATTTAATAAAGAACTGAACACCCAATAGCTAGGCCAGAGAAGATGGGCAAGACATCCAAGGAGAGAGAGGAACTCTGGGAAAGAATCAGGCATGGGAGACTCAACAGGCAGACATGACAGAAGCCAGACACAGAATGGAGGAGAGGCAAGGAGCCACAAGCCAGAATGCAGAGTAATATAAATGGATTAATTTAAGTTTTAATAGCTAGTTGGGAACAAGCCTAAGCTAAGGCCAAGCTTTCATAATTAATAAAAGTCTCCATGTCATTATTTGGGAGCTGGCGGTCCAAAGAAAGACCCGTTGCATCCACATGAGCAAGATGCTAACTAAATTAGACAAGTTAAGTTAGGTAAGAAAATCCCAGTTGAGATAGATACACATGTATGAGAATTACAGACATGAGTGTCTGCATAATATACAGATGCTGAATGTCATGAACTTTCCAAGGCTTCCATCAACAGTGTCAAGAACTAGGAAGGGAGCTTGCAGGTTGTGGTAGTTTGAATGGAATGCCTTCCACCCCTTATGGATGCAGATGTCTGAACCCTTGGTCCCTGTTAGTGGTGCTGCTGGGAAGATTAAGGAGGTACAGTCTTGTTGGAAGAAATATATTACCGAAGGTGGGCTTTGAGATTTAAAGACTCCATGACATTTCTAGTTCACTTAATTTTTTAAAAATTATAAATTATGTATACAGTGTTATTTATGTGTGAGTGCACACGTGTGCATGCGCTGTAAGCATTCCCAAGGCATTGACCTGGGACAGAGTAGAGCTGCTGTCATGCCCCTGGGTGTGGCTATGCAAACATGGACCCACCTGCCCTCTTTAAAAAAGTGCTCACACAAGATTCTCTCTTTTTTGCTTCTACCGCATCCCTGCTAATAAATTCTAGTGTGGTATTCCCAGTGTTGAGATTCTATTCACATGCAAAAGACCAACATATGCACCCCTACACACCAGAAGAGGGCGCCAGATCTTATTACAGATAGCGGTGAGCTACCATATGGGTGCTGGGAATTGAACTCAGGACCTCTGGAAGAGCAGCCAGTGCTCTCAACCTCTGAAACACCTCTCCAACCCTTCTAATTTATTTTTTTACTTCTTGCTTTCAGTTCAAAATGTGAGCTCTTAACTGCTCTTCCATGCCTCCAATCATCATTATAGACACTTATACCTCTGGGATCATAAGCCAAAATAAATTTTCTCTTCTTTAAATGTTCTTTGTATTTTATCGTAGCAACAGAAAAATAAGTAATGCAGAAGTTGGTACCAGAGAGCAGGTTGCTGCTGTGAAGAACCTGACCATATTGTTTCTTGGGGGAATGTGAAAGATTTTGAAATCTTGGACTGGAAAATGCTATAAGCAGAGCTTAAAGGGCTGTCCTATTAGGACCTTGACAGACTGAGAGTAATGAAGACTATGGACACCCAGCTCAAGGGTTTCAGAGGGGCACAGTATTATCAACTGGGATAGACACATTCCTCTGATACTTTGATGAAGAATCTGGCTGCTTGCTGTTCTTTTCCTAAGAACTTGCCAGAGACTAACACAAAGGCAATGGACTAATTTATTTGGTTGAGGCACTTTCAAGGCAACATAATATCGAATCTGTGACATGGTTATTATTAACAACTCTTATGCGGATTTATAATGCCAAAGAGTTCATGGGACAGAAGAGATATAATATGTACAGTTTGGAGAGAAAAAGAAGACCATATATTTAATGCTACCACTAAGGCTAGAGCTGAGCACTAAGGGGATTGGCATCTTTAAGGAGATATATTCCTATACCTTGCTTGGTATAGGAATAAAAGGAAGAGGACCTCTAGGAAAAGACCACATCCAGCTAAGCTTCTAACTTAAGACAGCTTAAAGGCTTCTGCAAATGTGGTTCAAGGAGGCAAGTGCTCCTTCCTAGCTGTCAGTCAAACTCAGCAGTCATCCGTGCAGTGCTGACTTCAAAGACATGAGGATACAAGGGGGAAGCAAGCATGGATTCTTCCTCCATAGGAATCCATCTTTCAGAGTGTCACTAAGGCCAGGCATCACCCATCAGGTGAGTTCCTACCTAAAGACCCAGACACGGTAGGTGGCTCTGAGGGGTGATTATGCTAAGTTAGGAAATTGAAGTTTGTGTTTCAGTGGAGACCCCAAAATATTGGACATGCTAGAATCAAGAAATATCTGCTAAGGAAAACTCCACATGAGGGGTAGAACCAGCCCAAGAGATAAATGCATATTGTAGGCAGGAAAGCTTTAGGAGACAGAAAATCATCTGAGTCCTTTCAGCCTAGATATGGAGCTACAGGATTTGGAGTTTGCCCTGCTGGATTTTAGGCTTGTTCTGATCCATTATTTCTATGCCCCAGTTCCTCCCTTTTGTGGTAGTATGAATACTCTGTGCCATTGTATAGTAAAAACATAATGTGTGGGGGCTGGAGAGATGGCTCAGAGGTTAAGAGCACTGACTGTTCTTCCAGAGGTCCTGAGTTCAATTCCCAGCAACCACATGGTGGCTCACAACCATCTATAATGATATCTGGTATCCTCTTCTGTATACATAATAAATAAATAAATCTTTTTTAAAAAACCATATAATTTGTGGCCAGGTGTTGGTAGGATACACTCTTAATTCCAGCACTCAGGAGACACAGGCAGGAAGATCTCTCTGAGTTTGAGGCCAGCCTGATCTATAGAGTGAGCTCCAGGGCAGCAGAAACAACCCAGAGAAATCCTGTCTCAAGGTAAAATTCATATATATATATGTATATATATATAATTTGTAATATATATACTATATATATATTAAAAATATCCTTGGTTCTCAAAAAATATTTTTTAAACAGTGTTGAGACTGTGAAGGACTATGGAAACTTTTGAAGTTATACTAAATGCATTTTGAATTGATATGGTCATATGTAGGGAACAAAGAAAGCCTTGAGTACATGGAGTCCTGAATTAATGTGGGTTATTAATATAGACATGGCCATATCAATTGCCTCAGGCTCAGAGAGCTAGAAAGCCTTCCTCAGGGAAATTAAGTTTGAATATGAACAGTGTATACAAAAAAATGTCCACCATAGCTTTCTGCCTCCGGATGTTTATGGTCTAAGGACAGTTCCCCTACAGGGATGGCTCCTACCAAAATTAGCTAAAGCTGTCTCCTTATTTCAGGTGTATACTAAAAGCCCTGCCTCTTTGTTTATTGTTATGCAATAGCCCAGCCTCCCTGATCAAATCTGTCTAATAAACATACTGAGCCTCTGGAGTACTGGAGTTTTTCTAGCAAGAGCTTAGACCACCTGTGATGTGGGATGTATTTCTGTGTGCGTGAATTATCATTGGCTAATAAAGGGACAGCTTTTGGCTTGTGGAAAAACATCTTAGAAGCAGGTGGGAAATCCAAGCCTAGATAAAGGAGTAAAAAGGCAGAGTCAGACAGAGATGCCAGGCAGACACAGAGGAAAGATGACAAAATGCTGCTCTGAGAAAAGGTACTAAGCCACTTGGCTAATCATGGGTTAGTTTAAGAGTTAGCAAGTAATATGCCTAAGCCATAGACTAAACAACATGAAAGTAATATAAGACTTTGTATGATTAATTTGGGAGCAACCAGCTTTGGGCAGTCTATTTGGGACAGCTGGTCTGGATCTTGGGGCTAGTCCAAGCCAGAAAGTTTTTACTACACACCTGAGTCCACCAGTCTGTGTCCATCTGCCAAATGCTCTGAGATTCTTTGAGATAGGTGGAACTAAGCTGTGATGTTATGAAATATAAATTTTACCTATGATGTCATTAATTTGTGATGCTCTTGTTAGGATGTGACTAAGTTAGTCGGTATCTGTTCTCTATTAAGAAGCATTAAATAGTTGATTTATTCTTCCTTTTTGCCTTGAACCAGAGGTCCTGTGTAATTTCATCTGCTTGTAGTCTATGGTTTCAAAGTTCTCTCAGGCTGAAGCATCAACATCTGGGGCCAGGGTGGATCATAGGAGGTGGGCCAGAGCCTGAAAACAAGCTCACTTGATTACATCCTACAGCCATGCCACTAATACAGTTCTGTCACAATAGAAGGCAACATTTCAATCTTAATGGATTTTTGTATCTGTCTTCTAAATTGATTCCAAATTTGAGTAGGAATGGGGCATTCTATTTCTTAGATATTTTTAAAGCCATGGGGCTGAGTACTGCTTACAAAGAAAGGGAGATGGTACTGTGAACCCCAGACTCTGTTGAGAATACAGAAAGACCTCTGGGCCTCTTAAGTCCCCCTGCCCTGGGACACTGCAGCTGTTGCTAGAAACTAAGTTATGTCTATCTACAAAATGCCAGTCATTTTTGTTAATAACAGTGTAAGGAACTAGGGCTAATGAATTATTTGGAGCAGAGTTTGGGGTTTGACATGTCCTATTCAAGGATTTTTTTGGCAAATTGTTCTATTTCTTTGAACTTCAGTTATCTGACCTATAGAATGAGAATGCTAAATATTGTAAGTTTTAGCTACTCATTTCTATGAATAAATATTGTATTACACATAATTTACAAGTATATAATATCTGATAAAATACCTCTTAATTTTTATTATTGTCATAATTTAATTTTTCAGATATAAGCTGGAATATTCCATCAATAAGGCCAAGAGGTCCCAAGCTGGATCTCTTGTCTTGCCAGAATTGTACTACTCTGCTGTGGTATAGTATAAGCGTTTCCTCCAAGATTGAACCATTCCAGGGAAAGATCCTTAAAAGGGTAAACAACTCAAAATAGTGTCAGGAAGTCCCTGAAAGTGACTACATTCACTAGGCCCCTCCCTCCCAGAGTAAACAATAAAGCTAAGTATCCTTCCCAGAAAAGCCAAGCTGCAAAGAAAACTCTGAGACCAGACCAGTTACTTGGAAGAAGCAGAATCCAGCTGAGCTAACACGCCAGCTTAGCATCACCTGTATTAAACTCAGAACATTTGCTGCAATCTATGATTTGGCAAAGCCATCTAATATCAAGCATATTTTCCCATAGTGATTGATATTTTATGTTATTAGTGAATACTTGGAGCCAAGAATAACTGGAAACACAGTATACCTGGAGTCTCATGATCAGGAATCTGACTTGGAAGCTTGGTGGACTGGTACGGAGATGTGCAGTTTGAACTGAATGCACATGGCTTTTGCACCATACTAAAGTTGAAAAGTATGAAGTTGTACTATCTTAAGTCAGGGGCACCAGTGGTTTTCACCAGTTGTGAATAATGCTCTTAGTCTGTTCTACCTGGTATCTAATGTAAAGTAATATTTGTCCTGTACAAGATGAAATAATGACCTATAGCTGGGCTATAGGGAGTGGGTGAGCATGAGACAAAAGGACGATGGGGGAGCACTAGACAGGAGGATGATGGAGGAGCACTAGACAGGAGGATGATGGGGGAGCACTAGACAGGAGGATGATGGAGGAGCACTAGACAGGAGGATGATGGAGGAGCACTAGACAGGAGGACAATGGGGGAGCACTAGACAGGAGGACGATGGGGGAACACTAGACAGGAGGACGATGGGGGAGCACTAGAGAAGAGGACGATGGAGGAACACTAGACAGGAGGACAATGGGGGAGCACTAGACAGGAGGACGATGGGGGAGCACTAGACAGGAGGATGATGGAGGAGCACTAGACAGGAGGATGATGGGGGAGCACTAGACAGGAGGACGATGGAGGAGCACTAGACAGGAGGACG
>PVIH01030730.1:0-11789 GCA_004025045.1 Sigmodon hispidus | reverse complement strand
ATTATCTGTGCCTTTGAGCTGGTATTCTTCTCCTTCTTCTATTCCTATTATTCTCAAATTAGGTCTTTTCATGGTGTCCCAGATTTCCTGAACATTTTGAGTTATGGCTTTTTTAGTTTTACTATTTTCTTTGACTGATATATCTATTTGAGCTACTGAGTCTTCCACTTCAGAGATTCTATCTTCCATCTCTTGAATTCTGTTTGTTATACTTGTATCTGCAGTTCCAGCTTTTTTCTTCAGGTTTTCTATTTCCATCTTTGCTTCATTTTGTGCCTTTTTTATTGCTTCTATTTCAGCTTTTATTTAAGCTTTTATTTCAGCTTTCAGTTCCTGGCATGTTTCTTTCATAGATTTGTTCATCTCTTCCAATTTTTTGTTTGTATTTTCTTCTTCTTCCTTAAGGTTTTTTTTTCATATCTTCTTTGAGAGCTTCGATGATCATCAAAAAGAAATTTTTGGTGTTGCTTCCTTCTGTTTCCTCTTCATTGCTCAGTTCAGGTCTTGTATTTGTAAGATCTCCACTCTCTTCTGGAGTTACCATGTTGTTCTTTGTATTATTATGTATTTTTTTGCACTGACGTTTGCCCATGGCTTCAGTGGTTCACGATTAGATGGCTCCTGGTCAGTTGTGGCACTCGGGCTTGTGTGCCTCCGGTCACCTCTCTGGGCAGGGTCTGAATCTGCCCTTCAGAGACCCCAGAAGTTATCTGTTTGCTCAGTTTGAGGCCGTGATGGGTAGCTGTGCAAATTCCCTCAGTAGCAGCTGTGTGTATGGTGACAGGCAGACTTTATCTGCACCTGCTACAGCATTCGCTGGGACTTACTCTGCAGACAGCACCTGGTCGCAGAAGCAGAACCAGAACAGATTGGAGCTCAACTCTCCCTCCCTGGCTGGGATACAGGCTCTTGGGCCTGGTGACCCCTCCTCACCTCTGGGTAGGGTCTGAGTCTGTCCTTCAGTGACCCTGTAGTTGTCTGTTCAGGCAGTTTGAGGTGGAGGTGGGTAGCTGTGCAAATTCCCTCAGCAGGAGCTGTGGGTATGGTGACAGGTAGACTTTATCTGCCCCTGCTACAGAGTGTGCTGGGACTCTCAGATTCCTGTATTTTTATAGGCATTTTCCTTTTTAGGGTGGGGAAGTTTTCTACTATGATTTTGTTGAATAAATTTTCTGTGCCTTTGAGCTAGTATTCTCCTTCTTTAATTCCAATTATTCTCAGGATTTGGTTTTTGCATGGTGTTCCAAATTTCCTGCATATTTTGTGTTATGACTGTTTGCGTTTAAGTGTTTTCTTTAACTGAGGTATCTATTACAACTATGGAGTCTTCCATCCCAGAGATTCACTCTTTCATCTCTTGGATTCTGTTGGTTATGCTTGAATCTGTGGTTCTGGGCCATTTTTTTTCAGATTTTCTATTTCTAGTTCTGTCTCAGTTTGTGCTTTCTTTATTGCTTTATTTCAGTTTTAACTTGTAGTAAATTTCTTTCATCTGCTCTTTTTCTTTTTTTTGTTTTTTTTTTTTTTAGGTATCAAGAATCACTGAAAGCCTACCAACTCATGGAAACTACACATCACTCAACTGAACCACCTCTGGGTCCAAGAAGAAATTAAAAAGAAATCAAATACTTCCTTAAATTGAATGAAAGTGAATCCATGGCATATCTATCAAAACTTATGGGATACAATGAAAGCAGTCTTAAGAGGTAAAAACATAGCACTAGAAGCCTACATGAAATTAATAGAGAAATCCCACACAAGAGAACTATCAGCAGAGCTGAGGGTCCTAGAACAATTAGAAACAATCTCACCTAGAAGTAATAGATGGCAGGAAATAATCAAACTTAGAGCTGAAATCAACACAAAACAAAGGGAACAATGCAAATAATCAATGAATCAAAGTGTTGCTTTTTTGAGAAAGTCAACAAGATAGATAAACCATTATTCAAACTAACCAAAAAGCAGAGAGAGAGAGAGAGAGAGAGAGAGAGAGAGAGAGAGAGAGAGAGAGAATATCCAAATCAACAAAATCAAAAATGAGGAGGACATAGCAACAGACCCCAAGAAAATCCAGAAAATTATCAGGTCACACTTTAAAAATCTATACTCCACAAAAAAGGAGAACCTAGAAGAAATGAACAGGATTCTGCACTGGTATCATTTACCAAAATTAAATCAAGATCAGATTAAAGACCCAAACAGTCTTATAACACCAAAGGATATTGAAGCTGTCATTAAAAGCCTCCCAAATAAAAATAAGCCCAGGCACAGATGATTGAGTGCAGAGTGCTACCAGACTTTCAAAGAGGAGCTAATACCAATGCTCCTCAAACTGTTCCATACACTAGAAACTGAAGACATATTGCCAAACTCTTTTTATGAGGTCACAAAAATGCTGAGAAGCAATCTACTCAAAGATGCAAAAAGAATTGAGAACTACAGACCAATTTCCCTCGTGAACATTGATGTAAAAATTCTCAAAAAATTTCTGGCAAACTAAAGCCAACACCATATAAAAAAAGTTATACATGGGACCAACTGCTGTCTGCAGAGTCCCAGCGCACTCTGGAGCAGGGGCAGATAACTCTGCAAGTCATCAGACCTGCAGCTCCTGCTGAGGGAAGCTGCACAGCTACCCACCACCACCTCAAACTGAGCAAGCCAACATCTGCAGGGGTCTCTGAAGGACAGACTCGGATCCCACCCAGAGGTGAGGAGGGGTCATCAGGCCTAAGCGTCTATATTCCAGCCTGAGAGGGAGAGTTGAGCTCCCATAGCTTCTGGTTCTGCTCCCGGGACCAAGTGCTGTCTGCAGAGCCCCAGCGCACTCTAGAGCAGGGGTGGATAAACTCTGCAGGTAACCAGACCCACAGCTCCTGCTTAGGGAAGTTGCATGGCTACCCACTGCCACCTCGAACTGAGCAAGCCAACATCTGCAGGATCTCTGAAGGACAGACTCAGACCCTGCCCAGAGATGAAGAGGGGTCACTAGGCCCAAGCGCCTAAATTCCAGGCAGGGAGGGAGAGTTGAGGTCCCATAGCTTCCGCTTCAGCTCCTGGGACCAAGTGCTGTCTGCAGAGTCCCAGCGCACTCTGGAGCAGGGGCAGATAAACTCTGCAGGTCACCAGACATGTAGCTCCTGCTGAGGGAAGCTGCATGGCTACCCACCACCACCTCAAACTGAAGAAGCCAACATCTGCAGGGATCTCTGAAGGACAGACACAAACGCTGACCAGAGGGGTGACAGGAGGCACACAAACCCGAGTGCCACAACTGACCAAGAGCCATCTAATCATGAACCACTGAAGCCATGCGCAAACATCAGTGCAAAAAATTATATAACAATACAAAGGAAAACATGGTAACTCCAGAAGAGAGGGGCGATCTTACAAATACAAGACCTGAACTGAGCAATGAAGAGGAAACAGAAGGAAGCAACACCAAAAATTTCTTTTTGATGATCACCAAAGCTCTCAAAGAAGATATGAAAAATAACTTAAGAAAGAAGAAGAAAATACAAACAAAAAATTGGAAGAGATGAACAAATCTATGAAAGAAACATGCCAGAAACTAAAAGCTGAAATAAAAGCTGAAATAAAAGCTGAAATAGAAGCAATAAAAATGGCACAAAATGAGGCAAAGATGGAAATAGAAAACCTGAAGAAAAAAGCTCGAACTTTTTTCTTCAGATACAAGCTTAACAAACAGAATCCAACAGATAGAAGATAGAATCTCTGAAGTGGAAGACTTAGTAGCTCAAATAGATATATCAGTCAAAGAAAATAGTAAAACTAAAAAAGCCATAACTCAAAATGTTCAGGAAATCTGGGACACCATGAAAGGACCTAATTTCACAATAATAGGAATAGAAGAAGGAGAAGAATACCAGATCAAAGGCACAGATAATGTTTTCAATAAAATCATAGAAGAAAACTTCCCTAACCTGAAGTAGGAAATGCCTATAAAGATACAAGAAGCTTATAGAACACCAAATGGATATGATTCCAAAAAAAAGTCAGTGCGCCACATTAAAATCAAGCCACAAAACATACAGAACAAAGAAAAAATTTTAAGAGCTGCAAAAGAAAAGGACCAACTCACATATAAAGGCAGACCCATCAGAATAAAGCCTGACTATTCAATGGAAATGATGAAAGCTAGAAGGGCTTGGTCAGAAGTTATACAGATGCTAAAACAGCATGGCTGCCAAACTAGAATACTATACCCTGCAAAATTATCAATCACCATAGGTGGAGTACACAAGGTATTTCAGGACAAAGTCAGACTGAAAGAATATCTATCTATCAACTCATCAATACAGAGAGTATTAGAGGGAAAACTCCAACCTAAGGACCATAGATACACCCACGAAATCACAAACAATCAATAAGTCCACAGAAGAATACTCTAGAGAAAGGAAATATAAACAAGTTGTCACCAAAAATGACTGGAAATATGAATCAATGGTCACTAATTTCCCTTAATATCAATGGTCTCAACTCTCCTATAAAACGTCACACACTAACAAGATGGATACAACAACAGAAGCCATCCTTCTGTTGCCTACAAGAAACACACCTCAACTTCAAAGACAGACACAGGCTTAGAATAAAGGGTTGGGAAAGGATTTTCCAGTCAAATGGTCCTAAGAAACAAGCAGGGGTTGCAATCCTAATATCTAACAAAGTAGACTTTAAGCTAAAAGCAATAAAAAGGGACCAAGAGGGTCACTACTTATTCATCAAAGGAAAAATTGGTCAAGAGGAGATTTCAATCTTAAATATTTATGTTCCTAATATAGGGGCACCTACATATGTAAAAGAAACACTGCTAAAGCTTGACTCCCACATCAATTCTTACACCCTAATAGTGGGTGACTTCAATACCCCACATTCAACCCTGGATAGATCAACCAGACAGAGCCTCAACAGAGAAATAAGGAGTCTAAATAAGGTTATGATGCAAATGGATTTCATAGATATCTACAGATCCTTCCACCCAAAGGCAAAGGAATATACATATTTCTCAGCTCCTCATGGAACTTTCTCCAAAATTGACCAAATAATTGGTCATAAAGCAAATATCAGCAGATACAAAAAAATAGAAATAATCCCTTGTAACATATCGGGCCACCAGGGCCTAAAGTTAGAGTTGAACAACATCAACACCAGTTAGAGTACAACAACATCAACACCCAAAGGAAGCCTACCAACTCATGGAAACTAAACATTAATCAGGTGAACCATCTTTGGGTCAAGGAAGAAATTAAGAAAGAAATCAAAGTCTTCCTAGAATTCAATGAAAATGAATCTACAACGTATCCAAACTTGTGGGACACAGCGAAAGCAGTCTTCATAGAAAAATTCACAGCGCTAGATGCCTATATGAAAAACCTTCAGAATTCCCACACTAATGACCTAACAGCTCAGCTGAAAGCCTTAGAACAATTAGAAGCGAACTCACTTAGAAGGAGTAGACGGCAGGAAATAATCAAACTTAGAGCTGAAATCAATACAATTGAAATAAAAAGAACAATACAAAGAATCAACGAATCTAAGAGTTGGTTCTTTGAGAAAGTTAACAAGATAGATAAGCCCTTAGCTAAACTAATCAAAAAACAGAGAGTGAGTGTCCCAATCAACAAAATCAGAAATGAAAAGGGGGACATAACAACAGACTCCCTGGAAATACAGAGAATTATCAGGTCATATTTTGAAAATCTGTATTCAACAAAAATGGAAAACCTAGAAAAAATGGACAGCTTTCTGGACAGGTACCATCTACCAAAATTAAATGAAGATCAGATTAATTACCTAAACCGGCCGATAACCATTAAGGAAATTGAAACTGTTATTAAAAACTTCCCCCAAAATAAAAGCCCTGGTCCAGATGGCTTCAGTGCCGAATTCTACCAGATATTCAAATAAGAATTACTACCTTTACTCCTCAAACTATTTCACACAGTACAAGCTGAAGGAATATTGCCAAATTCATTTTATGCGGCCACAATCACCCTAATACCCAAGCCACTCAAAGACACAACAAAGAAGGGAAATTACAGGCCAATTTCCCTCATGAATATTGATGTGAAAATTCTCAACAAAATTTTGGCAAACCGTATACAACAATGCATAAAAGATATCATCCGCCATGTGGTGGGAGGGGGAAGAGACCTTCAATAAGGATATACAGGGATGGAAAAAAAATTCAGAGGGAAAGCTGAACACAAAGAAAATATATGGGTAGTAATCTTATTTGCATTTCCACCCTTGATAAGCCATGCTTATGATTGTTATCCTCTGTATAGTTATTGTTACCTCTTTGGCATTTTTAAATTCTTTTTACTGTTTTTTTGATAAATACAAAATAAAGAAGAAAAAAGAAAAAGATAAGACAAAGAAACTTTAAAAAAAAAAAATACCATCCACCATGACCAAGTAGGCTTCATCCCAGAAATGCAGGGCTGGTTTAACATTTCAAAAACTGTAAATGGTATCCGTCATATAAACAAATTAAAGTAACAAAACCACACGATCATATCCTTAAATGCAGAAAAAGCCTTTGACAAATTCCAACACTCCTTTATGATTAAAGTCCTGGAGAGATCAGGAGTACAAGGAGAATACCTAAATATAATTAAGGCGATTTACAAGAAGCCGCCAGCCAGTATCAAACTTAATGGAGAAACACTCAAAGCAATCCCACTAAAGTCAGGAACTAGACAAGGATGTCCTCTCTCTCCTTATCTATTCAATATAGTTCTTGAAGTTTTAGCTAAAGCAATAAGGGAACAAAAAGAGATTAAGGGCATACAAATTGGAAAAGAAGAAGTGAAGCTATCTCTATTTGCAGATGATATGATTGTATACATAAGTGACCCACAAAATTCCTCCAAGGAACTGCTTCAGCTGATAAACACCTTCAGCCATGTACCAGGATACAAGATAAACAAAAATAAATCAGTAGCCCTTCTATACACTAAAGATAGAAGAGCTGAAAAAGAAATAAGGGAAATATTACCCTTCACATTAGCTACAAATAGTATTAAATACCTTGGAGTAACTATAACCAAAGAAGTAACAGATCTATTTGACAAAAATTTTAAATCACTGAAGAAAGAAATTGAAGAGGATATCAGAAAATGGACAGCTCTCTCATGTTCCTGGATTGGTAGGATCAACATAGTAAAAATGGCAATTCTACCAAAGGCAATGTACAGATTCAATGCACTGCCTATCAAAATCCCAACACAATATTTTTTGGACCTTGAAAGAACAATACTCAATTTCATTTGGAATAACAGGAAAGCCAGGATTGCTAAAACAATTTTACTCAACAAAAGAACTTCAGGAGGTATCAGCATCCCTGACTTCAAGCTATACTATAGAGAGCTACAGTAATAAAAACAGCCTGGTACTGGCATAAAAACAGACTTGTGGACCAATGGAATAGAATTGAGGATCCAGACATTAACCCAAAAACCTATGAACACCTGATCTTTGACAAAGAGGCGCAAAATATTCAATGGAAAAAAGATAGTATATTTAACAAATGGTGTTGGCATAACTGGAAGGAAGTGTGTAGAAAAATGCAAATAGATGTGAGCCTGTCATCCTGCACAAAACTCAAATCCAAGTGGATCAAAGACCTCAACTTAAACCCAGCCACTTTGAACTTGATAGAAAAGAAAGCAGGAAATACATTTCTTCAAATTGGCACAGGCCACCACTTCCTAAATATAACACCAGTGGCACAGGCACTAAGACCAACAATCAATAAGTGGGATCTCCTGAAGCTGGGAAGCTTCTGCAAAGCCAAGGACACTGTCAATAGGACAAAACGCCAGCCTACAGAATGGGAAAAGATTTTCACCAACCCTACAAGTGTTAGATGACTGATCTCTAAGATATATAAAGAGCTCAAGAATTTAGAGCCCCAAACCCTGAATAACCCTATCAAAAAATGGGGTACAGATTTAAAAAGGGAATTCTCAGCAGAGAAACTACGAATGGCTGAAAGGCACCTGAAAAATTGCTCTTCATCTTTAGCCATCAGAGAAATGCAAATCAAAACAACTTTGAGATACCACCTAACACCTATTAGATTGGCTAAGATAAAAGGCACAGATGACAGCCTATGATGGAGAGGATGCAGAGCAAGGGAAACACTCCTCCATTGTTGGTGGGAGTGTAAGCTTGTCCAGCCACTTTGGAATGCAATATGGAGGTTTCTCAGAAAATTGAGAATCAATCTCCCCAAGGACCCAGCAATACCACTTCTGGGTGTATATCCTAAAGAGGCACATTCACACTCCAAAGACATTAGCTCAACTATGTTCATAGCAGCATTATTCTTAATAGCAAGAACCTGGAAAAAACTTAGATGTCCTTCTCCTGAAGAATGGATTAACAAACTGTGGTACATCTACACAATGGAATACTACTCAGTAGTAAGAAAAAACGATATCCTAAAATGGATGGATTTGGAGATGATCCTCCTGAGCGAGGATCTCAGAGAGATAAGCATGGGATGTACTAACTCACTAGTGGTCTCTAAACAAACAAAGAAGAAAAGAAAAAAAAAAGCTCAAGCGGCAAACCACGACCACTGAACAGCTTGGGATCAGAAACACCCTGGACTGACCCTTTGAACCCCACTCCAACTATAGGAATACCAGACGCATTCTTGAGGGAGGGGGGACAAAACTGGACTTGGCCAGGAGTGCAGACTGATCCAAGCATTACTGGGTCAGTGGGACCCTAGGACTGTCTGTTCCCTGCCCAGCGAAGGGATGGGAAGTTGCAGAGAAGAGAAATGTCAAGATGTGGTGGGAAGGGGAAGGGACCTTGAATAATGATATACAGGGATGGGAAAAAAAATTCAGAGGGAAAGCTGAACACATATTAAATATATGTGTAGCAATCTTATTTGCATTACCACCCTTGATAAGCCATGCTTATGATTCATATCCTGTTCATAGTTATTGTTAACTTTTCCTCATTTTAAATTCATGTTACTGGGTTTTTTTTTTTTTGTTAAATACAAAATAAAGAAGGAAAAAAAAGATTTAAAGGCAAAAAGAAAAAAGAAAAAATTTATACACCATGACCAAGTAGACTTCATCTCAGCAATGCAGGGCATCGCTGAGGTTCAGGGTTCAACAAATGGAAAACTATAAATGTCATCCATCATATAAACAAACTGAAGGAAAAAACCCACATGATCATTTTCTAAGAGGCTGAAAAGCCTTTGACAAAATCCAATACACTTTTATGATAAAAGTCCTGGAAAGATAAAAAAAATAGGAAAAATACCTAAATATAATAAAGGTGATTTAAAAAAAGCTGACAGTCAATATGAAACTTAATTGAGAATATCTCAAAGCAATCCAACTAAAACCAGGAACTAGACAAGGCTGTCATCTGTCCCCCTTATCTATGCAATATAGTTCTCAATGTTCTAGCTAAAGCAATAAGAGATTGAAAAGAGATTAAAGGGATATAATTTGGAAAAGAAAAAGTGACACTATCTCTTTTTGAAGCTGACATTATTTTATGTAGAAATGACCCACAAATTCTACCAGGAGATGTCTAAAGCTGATAAACACCTTCAGCAATGTAGCAGGATACAAGATTAACTCAAAGAAATCAGTAGCCCTTCTATACACTAATGATAAAAGGGCTGAAAAAGAAATACAGGAAAGATCACCTTTTATAATAGCTGTAAATAGCATTAAATACCTTGGTGTAACTAAAACCAATAATGTATAAGGTCTGTCTGACAAAAATTTTAAATCTCTGAAGAAAGAAATTGAAGAGGATATAAGAAAATGGAAAGATCTCCCATGTTCCTGGTAGGTAGGATCAATAAAGTGAAAATGGCAATCTTATCAAAAGCAAACTACAGATTCGATACAATTCACATTAAAATCCCAAAACAATATTTCACAGACATTGAAAGAACAATACTCAATTTTATTTGGAATAACAGGAAAGGCAGAACTGAGAAAACAATTTTACTCAACAAAAGAACTTCAGGAGGCATCACCATCTCCAACTTCAAATTATACTATAGCACTAAGCAATAGAAATTGCTTGGTACAAAAACAGACTTGGGGATCAATGGAATTGAATTGAAGATCCAGACATTAACCCAAAAACCTATGAACACTTGATTTTTGGCAAAGAGGCTAAAAATATTCAATGGAGGAAAAATACTATCCTCAACAAATGGTGTAAGTATAAATGTATGGTAGTGTGTAGAAAAATGAAGATAGATCCCAACCTATCACTTTGCACAAAACTTAAATCCAATTGGATCAGGGACTTCAACATGGAGCCAACTACATTGAACTTGATAGATGAGAAAGTTGGAAATATCCTCAAATGCATTGGCACTGGTGATCACTTTTTAAATATAACACCAGTGGCACAGACACTAAGAACAACAATCAGTAAGTGGAACCTTCTAAAACTGAGAAGCTTCTGTAAGTCCAAGGACACAGTCAATAAGACAAAATGACAGCCAACAGAATGGTAAAATATTATTATCAACCCTAGAAGTGGCAGAGGATTGATCTCTAAAATATATAGAACTCAATAACCTAGCACCCAAAAATATACACAGAAAACGTGACTTTATTCATAATAAAAAGCAAAAGAAAGAAGAAAAAAAAGAACCTAGAAACAACCTAGATGTCCCTCAACCGATGAATGGATTAACAAGCTGTGGTACATCTACACAATGGAGTACTACTCAGCAGTAAGAAAAAGTGATATTCTATAATTTGCAGGCAAATGGATGGATATGGAGAATATCCTCCTGAGTGAGGTATCACAAACTCAGAGAGAAAAGCAGGGGATGTACTCACTCACTAGTGGTCTCTAAACAAACAAACAAGAAAAAAAGCCAAACATGCCCAATCAGCAAACCACAACCACGGAACAGCTTGGGATCAGAAACACCCTGGACTGACCCTTTGGATCCCACTCCACCTAGAGGAACACCTGACTCACTCTTGAGGGAGGGGGGAAAGAACTGCATTTGGCCAGAAGTGGAGACTGATCTAAGCATTGCTGGGTCAGTGGGACCATGGGACTGTCTGTGGATTTTAAACAAAAAAGAAAAGCATGTCCAAGCTGCAAAAATCAACCACTGAAGAGCTTGGGATCTGAAACACCTTGGCCTGGCACCTGAGAGCCCATTCCCTCCAGAAGAACACCTCATCCAGTCTTGATGGTGAGATGAGGAAAGTGGATTTGCATGGAGTGGATGCTGAACTAAGCTACCTAAGGGACCTTGGGACTTCCTGCCGTTGCTGGAAAGGAGATAAGAAGAAGAGGAGAAGAGTGAATGACTGGGAGGGGCAGGAGGGGCAAGGAAGTTTGAAGGAGGAGATACATGCATAAAAAAACTGTACTTTATTCATAATAAATAAAAGAAAAGAAAAAAATTTGCAATAATATTGATAAAATTTCTTTCCAAATAAAAGCCATTCTTTCTCCTTAAAAAAAAAAAAGAAAGTAAGGTTTAATTTAATTTTTCATTAAAAATACCACTTGATTGTAGACCTCCCAAATATGTGACCTTGGGATCTGAGACTACTCAGGATTCCCCAGAACAGAGCCATTTTCTGACCTGCACTCCCACTGTGTCTAGTCACCCAGGCTATGTGCATGCTAGCAGCACCTTGTTGTTGAATTTCAGTACCTACCTTAGCTTCTCATGCCTCTGGTTTTTCCAGAGCCCACAAGCAGAGAAAACAGGTCCTAGACTCAGGCCCCAGCTG
>PVIH01030729.1:0-11789 GCA_004025045.1 Sigmodon hispidus | reverse complement strand
TGCCAAAATTTTGTTGAGAATTTTTGCATCAATATTCATGAGGGAAATTGGTCTGTAATTCTCCTTCTTTGTTGTGTCTTTGAGTGGCTTGGATATTAGGGTGATTGTGGCCTCATAAAAGGAATTTGGCAATATTCCTTCAGTTTCTACTGTGTGAAATAGTTTGAGGAGTAACGGTAGTAATTCTTCTTTGAATGTCGACTCACAGGATTATTACCAGCTTTTATGTGAGTGCTGGGGATCTGAACTGATATCATCGAACTTGTATATTACACCCTATATTGATTGAGCCATTTTCACAGCCCTAATAGTTTGTATCTTTGTATGAAGATTAGTTACATATTTATGTTCTTTTTATGAAAATCTACTGTATATCTGTGTGCTTCACTGAATCCATATTTTTTTAGTAAATTTAAATTTGACAAAAATTTAAATTTGACAATTCAGAATGTTTATTCATTGGTTCAATTGTTTCTTGTTCATGTTGAATATGACAAACAAGGAATTTCTGGCTGAGAATAATGACTGATGAATATGAAAACAGTTTTGGCTTACATTTATGTACCAGAAAACTCAACAGCAAGAGTATAAAAGTGAGTCTAGTCATAAAAGTGAAAATACCACTGGCTCAATAAGCCAACAATTATACATGAATTGCCAATTTTCTATTGCTCAAAATAGGTACCTCCTATTGCTTGATGGCACAAATATGCATGTTAGGAAGGAATAAACTGTTGTCAGTTGGGCAGAGACCTTTGAAAACATTCCTTCAAAAACTGGTCTGCCATCTGGATAGGAGGTTTTGAGCCTCAACACTGCATGAATGTCTATTAAAAGGACACATGAATGGGAGACAATGAAGAAGAATAAATAAGAACATTCTGTACTTACCTTGCCAAAGCATGAGCCTCTCCAGAAAGTTTGGATGCTGAAATCTTTGTCAGTGCAATCATGTAAAAGACCTAATGGAAACAAGTCCTGGAACACAGCAGACGATTGGTGTTGGCTGCACAAAGAATGTGCTACTCCATATGAAAAGGAAGGGAAAAAATCAGCTTGTTCTTAGCTAACCTGTTCGTGTTTTTCTTTTTTAATGGATGTTTTGAATAAAACCAAAAGAATTCCTCTTGATTTTAAAATTGAATTTGAAATAAAAAAACTTCACTTGACAATTATAATTGTAACTACAAATGTGAGGAAGAAAAGCAAAGAGAAAATGTCATGATCTGAACAAGATAACCAATAATTATTTAAACATATGTAGTTCCATTGTGGAATCACACTCTGAATCAAGTACTCTGTAAGTAAGACATTGGTCAGTAGCCATATTTTTTTTTTTTAGTTATTATTATTATTTATTAAAAAGTTTTTTGTCCACTGATCCCCCTCCTTTCCCTTCTCCCAATCCCTCCCTGTCTGCCTTCAGCCTCTCCCCTCCCCATCCACCCATGCCCTCCCCAAAATGGGTAAGAGGTCCCAAGGTGAGTTAGTTCAGCAATGCATATCCACTCCAGGAAGGTTCCATTTCCTCATCCTGCTATCAAGACTGAGTTAGGTGTTCCTCTGCAGGGAATGAGCTCCAAGGTGCCAGCCCATTTACAGAAACAGAGTCTGATTCCACCTTTCCAGGCTCCACATACTGTCCATGTCAATATACAATTGCCTACCCTTGGAATGCCTATTTCCTTTTCCCATGGTTCCCCAGTAGCTATTCTTGATTCATTGAGCTCCCCAGAGCTCCAGCCATCCATCTCTGTGCGATTTCTCCTCATAATCCCTACATATTAGCTTTCCTATCATTCTTGATTTAGGAAATATTGTGGTATGTTTTTATGCTATTCCTGTGTACTTTCAATGGTCATTTCACAAGTGGTATTCCTTAGTAAAATTTCTTTTGTTTTTCCTATAAGCAGTGCTCTCTTTTGGGGTGTGCTATTACACCTTAAATGTCTGCTAATCTTGTGATTAGCAAAGTGAAGGTTCTTCTAGAAAGCATAATAGTAAATGACACATGGCATTCTTTTTCACATCACTCAATTTAAGTGCTTAAATAAGAACGTAAGATGAAAAATTTCAATGTTGCCATTTTTAAATGTATATTTATTCTTTATACTTCATACAAGTATAGAACATATTTTGGTCATATTCACAACTACTTAGACAATCTCACTTTCATCTTCCTCCAAGTTTCATGTTCTCTCTTTTTTTAAAAAAAAAATCAATTAAATCCTTTTAGTGCTGTTTATATTGGTATCGGTACAGGTCCATCCACTGGAACATAGGCAACCTACCAGAGGCCACATCCCTAATGAAAACTGATGTGTTTTTTTTTCCCTCCACAGTCATCTACTGCCAATAACTCCTCAGCTAGGAGAGAGGCTTCCTGAGTTTCTCCCCATTTATGTTTATTTTAAATGCAATGTCACTTTTTCTCAAATAAAGTAATATTATTTGCAAACTGTCCTAGTTTGCTTTCTAATTCTGTCCAAAAACAAAATTAAGAAGGAAAGTTTCTTATTCTTATACATCCTGATCACAGTCTATCAATACAGAAACTCAAAAAGGACAGGAATTTTGAGGCAGTAACTGAAACAGAAGTTATGGAGGAACACTGCTCCAAATAGCTTGTTCAGCTTGCTTTATGTTACCCAAGCCAACTTAAGCAGAGGCACTGACTATGGTGTGATGGACCCTCTCACATCAAATAATTAATAAAGAAAATGTGCCACAGATAAGCCCACAGACCAATCAGATGAAAATAATTTCTCAAGTAATTTGCTGTCTTCTCAGGTAGTTGACAAAAACTAACGGGCTCAGCTACCACTCCAGGATAAGATCCAAATAACTTATACTAGACCTTTTCAGAAAAGTGTGTGGATGGTAACTGAAGAAAATTTGATATGTTTAAAGCTCTTTACCTTCTTGAAACTTTTTAATATTGTGAGGTTCCTATTGTTATGTCTTCTTTTTTTAAAAAAAGAACATTTTAGAGGTGGAATTAATTTTGCAGAGGGTTTTCTTTTTAATTAAAGATTATATACAATATTTTTGATATTTTTCCTTCCTCCAGTCCTTCTTAGATCCTCCCCACCTCCCTACATATCTAAAGTCATGTTTTCTCTCTCTCTTCTTACAAAACAAAAGACAAACATCAAAACAAAAAGATTTTTTTTACCCAAGCAGAACAAAAAGTACACACACACACACACACACAAACCATATAGTCTATTTTGTGTTGGCCAACTGCTCTCAGGCATAGGGCCTGACTTTGAATGTGCTTGTACATGTAGTGAGACTGCATTGGAGAAAACTGATTTTTTCTTTTACTAGCAGGTATCTGTTACAAACAGCTTCTTGGTTAGGGCTGGGACTTTGTGTTTCTTTCCTCTTTTTTATGCTGCCATATTTGTCTCATTTGAACTTGTACAAATGTTATCCATACTGTTGCAGTCTCTATGAGTTCATATTTGTATCAACTCTGTTGAATCTGAATGATCACTATGTCTTTAAGTCATCTACCACCTCCAACTCTTACATGATGTGCGATGTTTTTCTGTATGCTGTTAATAAAGAAACTGTCTTGGCCTATGGTAGGCATCTTAGAAATAGGCAGGGAAAATTGAAGCATAGATAAGGGAAGGTGGGCAGAGTCAAGGGATACACCATTCAGCTGCTCAAGAATGAATATGTAAAAAATAACACAGGTAAGCCATGGGACACATGGCAAGACAGAATAATTGAAATGGGTTAAATTAAGATGCAAGAGTTAGTTAGCAATATGCCCGAGCTACAGGCAAAGCAGAATGTAGTTAACATTATAAATGTCTGAGTCATTTTTGGGGGCCTAAGCAGTGACAGGCAGGTCTGGACCATGGGACTAGTCCAGGCCAGAAATTTCATCTGTCAATCATGAGAAAAAAAAGGGCTTGATAAAGACATCCCATTTAGGAACAAATGCTCCAAAGTTGTTCACTCTCTGCACACTGTTCAGTTATGATTTTCTGTGTTAATTACCAACTTCTGTAAGAATAGGCTTCTTTTAGCAGGTTTCAGTGACTCACTATGGGCATATTAGTATCCTATTAGGACTCATTTAGCAGAATAATAGTAGTTTTACCCCTAGAGCCCATGACATATTTAGTTTCAGGTTCTTGGTCACTGTACTAATGACAGGTATGGGTTCCACCTACCACCAAACAATCACTTATTAAGAATTGAGTATAGTATCATTGTTATGTAAAGTGCTTGTTCATCTTCTCATTCTTCCAGAGTTCTTTATACCAGACAATATTCAATTAAAATAAGACAGGAACAGCCTACATTCAAATGGAAGAAAAGATAATTATAAGATAATCATGTCCAGAAGGAAAGGTGTTATAACAGGGACATGCATAGAATCTGAAGGAAGAATTTAAAAAAGTTATCTCCATTGGTAGTAAAGCCATTCTGGGAGAATCTGTGAGATAACATAGTTTAAATATCATTAAGATGACTTCTTTCTCTTTTTCATATTTTTTTAGATCATATGTATGTTATTTAGTTATAGATTTCCCTGAATATGTTGTGTGATATATTTACAGATAGAACATATATTCAGTTCATGCTATATTTTCCAAATCTTAGAATGTCAATTAACATGGTACATTTTCTTTTTTTTTCTTTATATACTTTGTATTTATCAAGAAAAACAGTAAAATGAATTTAAAATGCTGATAAGCTAATAATAACTAACATGGTATATTTTCAATACAGAGGGGGTGGGTAAATATATTATTTTTATGCATTGGTTTATGGGAAAGTATTTTGATTAACTTAGGTAAAACAAATGGATACAAGCATGCTTCTGTAGATCATATTAAAAATAGTTTAGATTAATAAGAGATTGTTTGGAATATTGGTCAGTAAAATTCACTAGGTTTTTTATTGTCTAAGAATAGGCTACACAAAATTTGACTGTGTGCTTACTGTTTGCAATTAGCACACAATCTTATGGTAATAGAATACTAATAGGGAATAACCAATATTATCAAATATTATTTGATCTATTGTGTCCTTTGTTTTCTCCATTTGAGCTTGCCTTTCCATGGACATTTGACCACTGGTAAATCTCTACTTAGGGTTTTAGGTTTCGTGATAAGTACATCTGTTAAAAAAACCCAAAACTATTTTGTCTAATTGAAAATACATTTCTTTTACAATATATTGATTATAGAAGAACTAACTAAAATATGTTTGTTGATTTTCTTTCAAAGGATAAAAATTTTGTAAACCAACAATTTTCACACAGTTATTACCATGGAGTTACATGGTTTTTAGAAACCTAACTTTCCTGATTTAATAAAGGTTGAGGTAACCAACTTCTCTACCTAGCTATGACACTAATGAACCACAACAATGACAAGCATGGCATGATAGCCTTAATGGTATAGTGGTGGCACACATACCTTGGAAATAACCAATAACATTCTAATTGGATTTAATACCACAGAATAAGAGGAAAACCATGAATGGTACTGGAAACCTGGTTGGGTATTCAGTGCTAGTAAAATTATGGATATTGGAGAATCTACAACTACTAATTTACTAAACAAGTATGATTCCTAACAATCTAAACATTTGCCCTTATGCACAGAGATAAGTGTTTTCCTCACCCATCATCAAGGAAACTTCTCTTTGCAACAGATGGAGATCATTATAGAAAATCACAACCAATCAAAATGCAGAGTTGTGAAGACCAGTCCCAGGTACATCTACAAAACACTTCCATATCCAAGGCACAGCAAACATTGTAGAAGAGGATGTAGAAAAATTGTAAGAGCCAGAGAACCAGGGAGATTGCTGTAATGGTGTGTTTCTGAGCAGTGTCAGAAGTTACACCCATCAAGTCTCACCAGTATGACTGCCCAAACATGAACTGAACAAAGATGGCACCAATAAACATGACAAAGTGAATGAGGTAAGGCCATGAATGCTCAACCTTACGTATAGAACTGTACAAAACTGAGAAATACTGATTTTGGAAGAAATAGTCTTCCTCAGTGAAGAACACACACATTGATTATCTGATTATCTAATGAGAAGGTCTCAAAATATACATACAAACATTATTCAGGTTTAAATGGTCACATATGCAAAACAGTTAATAATAAAAGAGGCTATAAATTTGAAACAGAGCAAAGAAGAGGTATGGAAAGTTTTATAGAGAGGAAAGGAAAGAGATAAATATAATCACATTATAATATCTAACATGTTATAAAAAGTGAACAAAAGAGAAATACTTCAACATGTCAAATTGTCTCCATGGATTAAGAAAATTGCGTGTGGTCTGAACAATTTTTTTTTTAACCAAGATTATATCTGGTGAAGTGCTCTGGTATTTATTGAGTGGTGAAAGGAGATTAGCAGAAATAATGTGAACAATGTCTATAATTTCTCCAACACTTCTGTCATGTTATAGACAGAAGTAAGTTTCTCTAAGACCACAAACTTCTTAAAAACTACATGACACAGTCTGATGGCATGTACCTTTAATTCCAGCATTTGAGAAGAAGAGACAGATTTTTCCTATGTGATTCTTAGGTCACCTGGGTCTGTATAATGAATTCTGGCCAAGCAATAAAACTCTGGATAAAACAAAACAAAACCTATATAACTCCATTTATGTAATCTTTAACATGTGTACAAGTGGAGAGGAGGAAACAGAAGAATTGATTAGGACAAGCAAAATAGGAGCTTAGCTACATTAACACTCACTGAAAAACATTTAGGTTTTCAAAGTCAAATAAAACTTCTCTTGAGTTAGTCATAAATGCTAAAATTCCCTAGTTCATCTACTATGTTTTAGTGGATATATTCTGTAAGTATCATGTAAGGATAAATTAATATGCTTATTTAGTGAGGCTAATGGAATTAAGTATTGGTATATTAGAGTCATAATTATTTCATTGAAGTCATCATCTCTTATAGTGGGCCCCTAGGGTAGAGAAAATTATCTGAAACTAGTTGTCAAGGCATGTACAGAATGTACTTTCTTATGAGCCAACCTGAAGTCTACCCAAGGGCCTAGCAACAGCCACTGTTAGAGGTTCTGATTGTGCCCAGCCAATGGGAGGCAACTGTGCATCATTGAATCAGGACACAGCCTGGGGGTTGGAGGAGGGTATATAAGGTTCTCCCTATTGCTGAAAAAAAGGAGGTAGCCATTTGCTTTGGCCTTGTGCCTTCTCACCCCCCACCCCAAGGGAACCATTAGGTTCCTGGACAATAGAAACAATCTTTTTCTCATTTCTTATTTATAAATGTAGATTCTTATTTATAAATGTAGAGGGTTGGGTCATTGGTTTGTGAAAGTGATGGTGAAAAGTTAGTTTTAAAAGATTTTACACTTGGTGTTTCATCTCTAAATAAGTCTGCCTTCTGAGATGCACCCTGCTTCTTGCTTCTCTTACTGCTTCACAAACACTTTTTGCAGTTTTAAGAAAAATCAATTATAATAGTTCTCCAATGTTTCTGTTTCTGCTTTATCTAGAGAGAAGCTGATTAAGATTTAAGAAAAGCAAGTTCAACATTGTTCTTCAAACCTTTATATAGTTATTTGTATTGTTAAAAAAAGTAGATGTAAAGCTATTCCAGTAACCATAAAGATGTTTTTGCCACAATAAGGTTTTTTCTTTAAGACACAAGTACCCAAGCATATGAAAAATTTTTTCATGATAATAATTACTAAATATAATTAGTTTTATGTATAATGAAATTTTGTGAAATTTGACAAGTTAAAGGTCATTCTTTAACTTCAGTGCTCTAATGAGATTAGAATATACATGCTGTATTGTGAGATACTTACTGACATTGGTGATTGAATTCAGTAAACTCACTGACCATAATTACATACAAAGCCACAGCAAATAAAAGTAGTCATGTTTAATTCTTTTCTTTAAAAATTAGTCTAATTTGCAATTTTTATTAAAAGATTATTAGAAGCTTGATTCTATTGGTCCATTTTTCACTGTATTTAGCCTAAAAAATAGAAGTAATGCCTCAGTAAAGTATTTATATCTGCTGGACTCTGATCAGGAAATTCATGATGCAGGAAGTCATTTCATCTTAGTTTCTTTGAGATGAAATGCCATATCATAATTTCAAGCAATATGTCTCTTGCAAGTTGAAAAATTGAAGGACTTTTTGCTCTGACAATAGATTGTTTTTGTTCTATTATGAGATCCAGTCCACTGCTGTGTGCTCATTATTAGTGTGTGATTCGTACTGCTATATAGTTGCTATGTGCACACACATTTTGAGAAAGGAGTAATTCGTAGATATCAACCCGACAATGAAACTGTATCAGGATAGCCTTTTTTTAAAATCAATATCTACAGGATAAAATGGAAAAGAAGAATTATGGTCTGAATGATATTCATTTATAGCCTCATCATAACATGTCTTATGAAAATAAATAGCTTCATCATAATATATCTTATGAAAATAAATGTCATACAGGTTATACAAAGACTATTTGCAGTATGTCTTAAGTATAGTATAAAAAGGAACATTTATGTAGTGCAGTGGAGTTTGAACAAGGGGATACCTGGATAAAAAATGAGACTTTATTCAAAAATAAATAAAATATCAAAAAAATAAATTTATGAATGCTATTTGACTCAATATTCATATAAATAATATAAAGTATATATTAACATAATTTTTAATCATTCAAGAAAAGTTATTTTAAATTAATATTTTTAGAACTATATTTTAATGGTTTTCTTCTTACAAATTAAAATAACCTGTGTAAATAGCTAACAGGTCACCAAAAGTAATATGCTCTCCTGCTGCTCCCAGGACATCGCCACCATTACTATTTTTCTCAGGTAACTGGCAGTTTCCCCTGCGGAAGCTGTCTTCCTGATTTGTTTCCATCACAAACCTTCATTCTTCACATAAACAAATGCCTTTACTCCTACTACTTTGCATTGGCTTTGTCAATTTCAGCATTTATATTAATCCATATATGCAATCTGTACACTTCTTAGTGTTATTTCTCCTAGCATCAGGAATAGGAGAGTCATAGAGCCTCATGAGTTGTTGCAGTACTATTTTTCACTGTGTGTAAATATGTTATATTTATCCACTTACCTACTCTCCACAGACATTTATGTAGTACAAACTACTACATTTAGGGATCATCATGCATATGGCCACTATGAAGTTTCTTTTTACATTCCTTTTGGTGAAAATGTGGCTATGTGTTTCTATTGAACCTTTGCCTTGGAGTAAAATCTTGGCCCAAAGTATATACATTAATAATTCAACCATTACTTATGAGAAAACTGAATCTTAAAGAAATTAAGCAAGAGTAGAGATCACACAACTATTAAGCAAAGGACAGAGACAGAGAGTGTAATGAAATTTTGATTATAAAATCATCTCCTCAATATTTTCAATCTTAACCATACAAAAAATATAATAGTAAACGTTTTCCAGTTGTAGTAGATTACTCTCTACATTTCATTTTCTAAAATGCAGTCCAGCTTTTGCCTTTTGTTTTTAAATGTAGCAAGTAATGAATCATTATGACAATTAATCAATATAAAAGACACATAAAAAATGTTTGGGTAGGGTTTAATTTTTAGGACAAATACTTTCTATAGCTTCCTTTACACTAAAATGAGAAATTGCTGTGTGAAGACATAGGTCTTGCAAGATATTTCAAGCTCTGTGGCTATAGCAATCTGTTTTTATACATATGTACATATTATGAAGTAATACATGCAAATTACCGCTGTCAATTTCTAAATTATATATACTAGTAGTAATAAAATGAACTATTTTCTTACCTAAAACTATCAAACTGTCTGATTGATTAAATTGGCAGTGAAGCAATGAAATTTGACCAGTTTTGTCATTTAACATTTTAATGGATTTTTATTGAAATACTTGTTTTCTGCTTGCTGTGAGACTGGCATCATATCAAATTCAAACATACCACAGCTGAATTGTTTTATTTAATCAATAAAAGGACTTAATCAAGTGAGTCATTTGTGGATGTTATTATACTAAGACAATGGAAGATATACTAGTTAGAAGTAGTAGATATGAATAATAAAAGCTCAGGGTAATGAACTAGGGTGCTGTGAAATAACCTCAAGCACAATCAAATTTATCAAAAGCAGGCTAAGCAAGCTTTATTAATAGCCTTGACATATGCCCAACTAACAACCAGAAAAAAAAAACTAGCAAAAGTCAGTTCCCTAAAAGAATGCTTCCTTTCCATGACATTCCTAGTCTGCAGCAATTTTCTTTGTTCTCATTTCCTATATCTCTTGGATTATGTGCCACATAATTCAAGACAGTATTGTACTATTTGCTAATTATGTTGAGATTTCTGATTCCTTAAATAGATCAACTCCTTGAAGAAAAAAAAAACATTTCACAGTATTTTTAAAAATATTTTTCAGTATCTAGAATGTGCTGTGACTCATCTACTATCAGAATTATGAGTTGAGCTTTTAAAATGTAACTTTCTTCCCTTAGAATTGGGCCTGATTTACTCTGTTGAGGCTATCACAATGAAAAATCTGTGATGTAAATGTGGAGACACATAAAAGACTTTTATTTCAGCCATCATAAAGCTGTGTTACAGTTAGTGACTGAAGTAAAAGTGGCTTTGGAGTTCATTTTAAAAGAATGGATAGTGATTCTCACTTAGATGTAATAAGTTATCTCCTGTGCTTGGTGCTAATACATTGAGCTTCCAACTAAAATAAAGTTCAGGTATAATATGTAAACAGAGGGAAGATTTTCTGATAGGGTTTACAATTGGACATATAACTTATAAATGATGAAGGTAAAGAAAGTCACAAGCCATTTATTGTAAGTGAAATATAAAACTGAACTATAATGACCCTGTGGAGAATTGAATCTACAGATTTTGTGTGAACCAGAATGTGTTGGTACAACTAAATTCCATGAATATATTTAAAACCATTTTCTGAATAAGCAAAGTTCAGTTAACAAATATTGTGACAGGCAATCATTTTTAAAGCTTCAATTCATCAATTTAGTTCATTCTATTATAGCTAGTTTTGTAAAAGGTGAATAATTTCTGTGGGCTAAACAATATAGTAAGCATTGAGGATGTTCTTAGGCAAAACCCATGTTCTCATGCAAATCATGGAGGGGAGGAGGAGGGAATGTAGAACATTTGAAAAGTACTTTTGAGGTCAAAGGAATCCAGAACCTTGTACTGTACATGCTAGAATGCTACAAATCCTCGGTGTCATATCGTTACCTCTGCAATCTTTTTATAGGTTTGGTTAAATACTTCACAGAACATCACCAAAAACTGGTTCATAACTTTTGGTCTGTAAATTCATCTTTTGCTTATCATTTTGGACTTTGTAAAAATCATCTAATGTTTCTGATGTTTTGCTTTTCATCTGAGAGAATTCATCTGCCCCTTTTATTGCAGTTGAGTTTTAAAAAGGTAAGCCAATATATTTATAAGTTCTTAGACTGCCTTAGCTAGATATACATATAGTTCTGTTTATAGTGCTGAGGAGATAACTGGGTGGGTAAAACACTTGTCATGAAAAGCATAAGGACTTGAGTTCATTTCCCAGAACTCATGTAAAAGCCAGACATGGAAACATGTATCTACAACCCCAATGGTGGGTAGAGACAGGAGTGTCACTGGCCAGTTAGTCTTGCATATATAGTGGTGAATAAGACTCTGTTTCCAACAAAGTAGATAGTAAGGAATAACACCTGAGGTTTTCCTGATATTTCCACCC
>PVIH01030728.1:0-11791 GCA_004025045.1 Sigmodon hispidus | reverse complement strand
AAGAGACCTTGAATAAGGATATATAGGGAAAGCTGAACACAAAGAAAATATATGTGTAGCAATCTTATTTGTATTTCTACCCTTGATAAGCCATGCTTATGATTCTTATCCTCTGTATAGTTATTGTTAACTCTTCTGCATTTTAAATTCTTTTTACTGTTTTTTTTTGATAAATACAAAATAAAGAAAAAAAATAAATAAAAAAAAAAAAACATATTTCTGGATCAATGGATTCAAATTGAAGACTCAGACATTTACCAATGCACCATTGACAAAGAGTTAAAAAAATATTCAATAGAAAAAAGATATTGACAATGAATGGCCGCCGCGGCTACCACTACTGCTGAGGCGGAGGCCGCGGAGGCCGCAGAGGCAGAGGCCTCAGAGAGGGAGGCCCAGGCCGGTTCCCAGCTGCCGCCAGGAGGCCGCCAGGAGGCCCCAGAGCGTGGCCACAGCGCAGCTGCTGCCATGGCGCAGACCCTGCAGATGGAGATTCCAAACTTTGGCAACAGCATCTTTGAGTGCCTCAATGAGCATCGGCTGCAGAGACTATACTGTGCTGTGTCAGTGGTTAAGGGCCATGCCTTCAAGGCCCACCGCGCCATGCTGGCCGCCAGCAGCTCCTACTTCCGGGACCTATTCAACAGCAGCTGCAGTGCTGTGGTAGAACTGCCAGCAGCTGTGCAGCCACAGTCATTCCAGCAGATCCTCACATTTTGCTATACAGGCTGACTGAGCATGAACATGGGGGACCAGTTCCTGCTCATCTACACAGCTGGCTTCCTGCAGATCCAGGAGATCATGGAGAAGGGCACCGAGTTCTTCCTCAAAGTGAGCTCTCCAAGTTACGACTCCCAGGGCCTGCACCAAGAGGAGGCCTCATCCTCAGAGCCTCAGAGTCCTGTAGCGCAGACACTGGGATGGCCAGCCTGTAGCACGCCACTGCTGCTTGTGTCACGGGTCAAGACAGAACAGGAGTTGGACTCTGTGCAGTGCACACCCATGGCCAAAAGGCTATGGGATAGCAGCCAGAAGGAAGCTGGAGGCAGTGGTGGCAACAATGGCAGCCGCAAGATGGCCAAGTTCTCCACACCAGACCTGGCCCCTAACCGGATGCCCCAGCCAGTCTCAGTGGCCACAGCTACAGCAGCAGTGGCTGTTGTTGCGGTGGGGGGATGTGTAAGTGGAACCAGCCTGTCAGAGCGGACCAGCCCAGGCACCTCCAGTGCTTACACCAGTGACAGCCCTGACTCCTACCACAATGAGGAAGATGAAGAAGAAGATGCAGATGAAGAGGGTACAGATGATCAGTACCGTCAGATCTGCAATATGTACACTATGTACAGTATGTTAAACGTTGGTTAGACAGCTGAGAAGGTAGAGGCTCTCCCTGAGCAGGTGGTTCTCGAGTCCCGAAGAAGTCACATCAGAGTACGACAGGACCTGGCATCTCTCCCAGCTGAACTTATCAACCAGATTGACAACCGCTGCCACCCAAAGCTCTATGATGAAGGTGACCCCTCAGAGAAGCTGGAGCTCGTGACAGGCACCAATGTATACATCACAAGGGCACAGCTCATGAACTGCCACGTCAGTGCAGGCACGAGGCACAAGGTCTTGCTGCGGCGGCTTCTGGCTTCTTTCTTTGACCGGAACACACTGGCCAATAGCTGTGGCACTGACATCCGTTCTTCCACTAATGACCCCAGACGCAAGCCTCTGGACAGTCGTGTCCTCCATGCTGTCAAGTACTACTGCCAGAACTTCGCCCCCAACTTCAAGGAGAGTGAGATGAACGCCATTGCAGCTGACATGTGCATCAATGCCCGCTGAGTGGTACGTAAAAGCTGACTGCCCAAGACCAAGCCACTGCACCTGGTGGAGGGTGATAGCTACAGCAGCTTCATCAGCGACACTGGCAAAATAGAGCCGGACATGATGAGCATGGAGCACAGCTTCGAGACAGCCAGCCACGATGTCGAGGCCGGCCCTTCAGCTGAGGTTCTCCAGTAACATATGTGTGACATCCCCCTTTAGAGGATGTCACACCCCCCTTCCTATCACACACCCTCACCTACCACCTGGTCACGATCTACTGTCTGTTCCTTCTCAGGACCTGTGAGGGGGTACTCCATGCCCTCTATCAGGATGCAAGAACTGGCTGACCAAAGCCAGGCCATTGCACCTAGCAGAGGGCAGCTTTCTCAGTGACACTGAGAAAGAACTGAACATGCTGGGCACAGAATACAGCTTCCAGACAGACAGACAGCCCCCTCAGAGGAAGTCCTCCAGTAACTGCCTAGGACCCTCCCATGGATGCCACATTCCCCTCCTGTCACACACATACCCCTACCACCTTAGTCACAAGCTACTGTCTGTCCCTCCCCAGAACCTGAGGGGAGTGCTGCATGCTCCCAGCCTCTCTGCCTCCCTATCATCCTATACCTTTTCCCAAAAGCAAGCTGGGCTGGGTCAGGAGAGGACAGTATCAGTTGGGATCTGTGACCTTCCTCAACACTGATGGGGAGCCCTGGTTCCCCTTCCTTTTAGGCATTTCCCAGCACCAGGACCGGCTAGGGGATGGGCAGAGCTCAAGAAGAGCCTGCCCCTCACTGTGGCTGCTTGGGACTTCATGGGCCCAGGGGTTCTCAGGACCCCTCCCACCACCACCCCCAGTGCTTCCATGTCTCCAAAAGCGCCTTCCTGTCTCTCTCGTCTGTCCCTGCACCTTGGGGCTGGGGTAGGTGAGGCCAAGAGGGACTTTATAGCTTGAGGAAACAAGCCCAAAAGGCTTAGAGAAATTCTAAAACTGACCCTCTGTGGCAGCCTCCATCAAAACCCTTAATCCCACCCTGCTCTGCCTCTTTGGGTTCCCACATCCCAAGAAGCTGGTTCTAAGAGAGCAGTACTCCTGTGGGCAGGCAAGAGTCTCAGGACAGGTTTCCAGTCTGGCAGAATTTGTGTGTGCGCGTGCGCGTGCGAATGCCTGTGTAGAATGTTTGCTTTTAAAAACATGAAGATCAAGAGGCAACAAGACCAGGTTTGGAACCAGGGAGCAGGCTGGAAGGCTGCTGCCCTTCTCCCATCCGACCCTGGGCAGGGCTCCCAGCCCCCACCCCCTGTACATAACTTTTTGAAACTTTTTTTAGCGAATGAAATATTGAAGTATAAGATTTCCTTTTATTTTTCAAATCAGTGGGAATGTGTCTGAGATCCCCTGGGTCCCTGGGCTGTGGAAGGCAGGATCAGGGAAAAATGAATGAATGTGTGTGTGTGTGTGTGTGTGTGTGTGTGTGTGTGGAATGTGGGTACATGTTTCCACAGGGGCCCAGTCCCAGTGTCCAAGGGCTCCTGTGGATTCAACCAGCTTCCTCTACCCTGGGACTACAGCTTAAGGGTGTTCACAGGTCCCAGTTGGCTGAGCCCACTCCTGGGGGATGAGGCAGGGCAGGGTCCACATCCATTGGTGGTGGTTTGTGGAGCTTTCTCTGGCCATTCCTTTCCACTCTTAACTCTCCAGGAGCAAACTCTTGGGTTTCTAAGTTTAATGTGAGCACAGGGTTTCTGTAACTCCTCTCCATTGATGTCATTTCACCATCTCACTGGTTCTATTCTAGGCCTGACCTCCCTTCCTCTCCCCAATTCTGCATTCTAGCTGCCTCTTCAGAGACAGGGAGTTGCAGAATTGGAGAAAGTGGGATGGAGCCTTTTGAGTCAGATTTGGAGACTTGCCTCCAGGCCAGCAGCACCCTCTAATCTTCCAGGGTCCCTCTTAACATCTGATGGTGAGGGTGGGGTATTGGGTCTGGGTTGACCCCCAGTACCTTAGCCCTGTGTGGCCAAGTGGAGGGGAGTTGACACCCCTAGCTAAAGCACAAGCACCTTAGTCATAGCCCCTCCCTTCACCCTTGCCCTGGCCTTTTGTCCCACCTCCCACAGCGAAGATCCCAAAGCACAATCTCCTGGTAACTTGGCAAGCAGCTGAGCCTGGCCATTGTGAGGGCAGGCTGTGCTCCCTACCCATGCTTAGTAAGGGGGCAGCTCCATGGGACTGAGAGGTCTTGTAGTAGAGTGGGCAGCAGAGCCCATTGGTTCCAAGCACCTCAGGAGGTGGCCCTGACCCCCGGGGCTTGGGGTGAGGAAGGTATAAAGCCAGGGGTGCAGGGGAGAAAACTACTCACTAGGAGAGCCAAAGACAGGGTTGTGCCTTACCTCAGGAGCCACCCCTGCGTCCCTCCTCTGGCAGTCAGCTGCTTGCCCTGCCTTCCTGAGAGCTGCATGCTCCCCACCTCAAGCACCCAGGAGAGTGAAAAAGTTACCCACCTTGCAGGAAAGACAACTAGGGGCAAACCCAGTGGCCACCCTCCCACCCATCCATTGCCTCTCATGAGGACAGGCCATCATCCACTGGCCCATGTGAAGTGCAAATGCCCTCCCCACCCAGGGCCAAGCCCTACCCCTCCCAGGCCCACAAGTGAGATTGCACATTAACTACTGTATGGAGAGAAGTGGTGTTGGGAAATGTGAACCCTGAGAGTCAGTGATGCTGATAAGAATAAACAAGACACCTTTGTAACAAAAAAGAAAAGAAAAAAGATATTATATTCAACAAATTGTGTTGCTATAACTGGTTGGCTGTATGTAGAAAAATGCAAATAGATCGTGCCTATCAGCCTCCACAAATCTCATATATAAGTGGATCAAAGACCTCAAAAATAAAACCATCTACAATGCCTTGATAAAAAATAAGGTGGGAAATACCCTCCAAAACATTGGCTCAGGTGGCTATTTCCTAAATATAACATCAGTAGCACAGACACTAAGTACAACAATCAATAAGTGTGAACTCCTAAAACTGAGTAGCTTCTGTAAGGCCAAGGACACAGTACACTAAAACAAAATGATATCCTACAGAATGGGAAAAAAATTCTAACCAACGCTACAAGTGAGAGAGGACTGATCTCTAAAATATATGGAGATCTCAAGAAACTAGAGCCCAAAACACAAATAACCCAATCAAAAAATTTGGATCAGAACTAAAAAGAGAATTTTCAGCAGAAGCATTCCAAATGGCTGAAAGATACGTGGAAAAGTGCTCATCATCTTTAGCCATCACAGAAATGCAAATCAAAACATCTTTGAGATTCCACCTTAAAACATTCAGAAAGGCTAAGATTAAATTAACAGATGACAGTTTCTTCTGGAGAAGACACAGAGAAATGGGAAAAACTTCTCCATTGTTGGTGAGAGTGTAAGCGTATTCAGTCACTCTGGAATGCAACATGGATTTTTCTGAGAATACTACGAATCAATGTCACTAAGGATCCAGCAATACCACTATTGGACATATACCCTCAAAATGCACATTCATTCTCCAAAAGCATTAGCTCAACTATGCTCACAGCAGCATTATTTGTATTGGCAAGCACCTGGAAACAACCTAGATGCCCCTCAACTGAGGAATGGATTAACAAACTGTGGAACATCTGTTTATACAATAGAGTACTATTCATCAGTAAGAAAAACTGATATCCTGAAATTTGCAGGCAAATGGATAGATTTGGAAAATATCCTCCTGAATGAGGTCGCACAAACCCAGAAGAATAAGCAGGGGGGTACTCAGTCATTAGTGGACTTTATGCAAAAACCTTTCTTTCATTTTACAAAAAAATGAGTGAATAAAGATATTGAGAACACACACACACAATGCACGTGCACACACACACACACACACACACACACACACACACACACACACAAAGCAAAACAAAACAAAACTTCAGGTTTGATTGTAGAAGAGTTGCTTAGCAGAAGTTTGTGGTAGCCATAGTGTGTCTGTTGGTATTAGCTGTGATCTATTGTGCTTTCTTTATGGTAGCTGTGCCTATCTTGGCTTGAGAAGATTTAGATTTTATTTTTTTGTGTTCCATGTATTTTAGAGAAAAGAAGTTTTTCTTGTAGTAGGTTTTTTTTTTTTTTGTCTGTTTTGGGTCTGGGAGGTTTGTATTTGTCGTCCTGTGTGTCACGGACATGCTATTTTTAAATTTTTGTTTGAACACCACGCTGTCGCTGTCTCTGTACCATAAATCAATTTAAATATGTAATTTAGAAAGTCGCTTTTGGCTCTGTTTTAGTGATCTAGAATGCTCTTTAATTTTTTAAACTTTTTTAGGCTTTATGTGGGTGTTTGGCCCCATGTTGGGCGCTATCTGTTGTAGTAGGTTTTTTTTTTTGTTTGTTTTTTTTGTTTTTTGGTTTTTTTTTTTGTCTGTTTTGGGTCTGGGATGTTTGTATTTGGTGGGACCCATGGCGGCGGTTGGAACTTGGTTTGTGCACCGTGGCTATTGTCTCTCAATGAAATGAAGTACATGTTTATATTAACTTAATATTGTTTGGCCTATATCTTAAGCACATTATTAGCTAGTATTTTTTTTTATCTTAATTTAACTTATTTATCTTTTTACCATGTGGCCCACAGCCTGTGGCTCACTTGGATTTTTACATGTTGCCTCTTCGGGGGAGGCTGGATGGAAACTGGCAAACTCCACCCTTCTTCCTACCTGATTGTGCTCTGATTCTCCAAACAACATCTATGGTGCCTTGCATGGGCCAAAACAGTTCTTTGTTTACATCACACAGAGAACATTCCCACCACAAGTTTTATCATTGTATGGGTTTTTTTCTGTTATTTATTCTGAATGATTGCTTTTTTTTTCTTAATTTATTTTGCATTTATCAAGAAAAACAGTAAAATTAATTTAAAATGCTGAAAAGTTAACAATAACTATAAAGAAGATAAAAATCATAAGCATGACTTATCAAGGGTGATAATTCAAATAAGATTGCTACACATATATTTACTTTGTGTTCAGCTTTCCCTCTGAATTTTTTTTTCCATCCCTGTATATCCTTATTCAAGGTCCCTTCTCCCTCCCACCACATCAGGTCATTTTTTCATTCTCTGCAACTCTCCATCCCCTCCCTGGGCAGGGAGCAGACAGTCCTATGGTCCCACTGACCCAAAAATGCTTGAATCAGTCTCCACTCCTGGCAAATCCAGTTTTGTCCCCCCTCCCCCAAGAGTGAGTCAGGTGTTCCTATAGTTGGAGTGGGATCCTAAGGGTCAGTCCAGGGTGTCTCTGATCCCAAGCTGTTCAGTGGTTGTGGTTTGCCGCTTGGGCATGCTTGACATTTTTTCTTGTTTGTTTGTTAAGAGTCCACTAATAAGTGAGTACATCCCCTGCTTATCTTTCTGAGATTGTGATACCTCGCGCAGGAGGATATTCTCCAAATCCATCCATTTGCATGCAAATATTAGGATATCATTTTTTCTTACTGCTGAGTAGTATTCCATTGTGTAGATGTACCACAGTTTGTTAATCCATTCTTCAGTTGAGGGACATCTAGGTTGTCAATATCCCTAAGGACCCAGCAATACCACTTCTGGGTGTATACCCTAAAGAGGCACATTCACACTCCAAAGGTATTAGCTCAACTATGTTCATAGAAGCATTATTTGTAATAGCAAGAACATGAGTGCTTTTCATATAAAGTTTGATAATGATTTTCAAAAAAATATAAACATTATAACATTCAAGATGACAAAAGTTCAGAAAGGCAAACCCACATGTTATTTCTCATATGCATATCATAACAATAACTTATTACAAATATGTAAATGGTTGTAAATGTGATTAAAGCCTATCAAGGCTAGAAAAGAAGCTTAGAGAGGTGAAAAATGGGTGAAAAAAGAAAGGATGAAGAAAAGAACATATGGAATATGAAAGTAGAAAATAGTCTGGCAATCATTGCTGGATATTACATTAAAGAAAAAATTAAACACATTTTACATTTTGTTGGAAAATGCACAAATTTTCTTATCTATTTATATCTTTTATACAAAGTATATAATGGCATCCATAGTAGGATTTTACCATCTACTTGTGATAGACAGTTAAGAAAAATGGTATTTGGATTTTTCACTTTTGTGATTTAGGAACAACATTGTTCACTAACATAGGGTAGTTCAGTTCAAATCCTTTTTTTAAATCCTTAATTAAAATATGATCTCATTATGTTTTCTCTTCCATATCCTACTTCAATGTCTACACTCTCCAATCCTTGATATCTTTTTTTAACCATTGTTGTTACTTTACATATAAATGAATAGACATAAACATGCAACCTACTGAGTCCATTCAGTATTGCCAGCATGTACATATTTCTATTGCTGACTACTTAATATTGGATAATCAGTCATAAGGATTATACCCAGAGGAAAAGAATTCTGTTTATATTGAAAACTTAATTACCTATAGATTTTATCTGTCAATTCTCATGAGATTTTTGCTAATCCTCATTGGAATGCCAACTATTGTTGGATTTTGTCAGCTCTTGTTTTTTATTCATAAAATAAAGTTAGTTTTTATCCATGTATTCCTTTGCTCCAACTACCTTCTCCCTCCCAGCCCCTCTCAGTCAACCGTCAGCCACCCTTCTTCCCATACCTCTCACCCTCTCCCCGGAAAGGGCAGGAATTACCAAGGTGAATCAGGTCAGCAACCATTCCAGGTAAATGTTACTCTGAAGGAAATAGGCTCTGAAGTTCCAGTTGATGCACAGAAACACAGTTTGAACCCTCCACATGAGGGTCCACATACAGCCCATGTCAGTGGAAAGTTGCCTATCCTGTGCATACACAGAAACACAGTCTGAACCCTCCCCTCAAGGCTCCACACACTGTCCATGTAAGTGGACAGTTGCCTATTTTTTTAGGTCCTAGTTCCTTTTCCTGATTGATCCCATGTGGATGTTCTTAAATCAGTGAGCCCCCCCAGAGCTCCAGCCAGCCATTACTGTTAGAAATTTCCTCCTAATTCTTATCCTCTTGCTCATATAGATTATCTTCCCCCATTATCAGCTGGATAAGGAACTCATCCTAGTGCTCAGCCATGTATTCCTGTCTCTACCTCTATTCATTGTTGGATATAAATTTTGCGATGGCATTTAGCGTGGCTATTCCTTTGATTATTGGGTAAGTCTCTTGTAGGCAACACTTTCACTATTGGTTGGAGACCTAGTCAGGGACATTCTGTGAGTTCTGGGAGGTTTCTCTAGCACCTAGTCTTTTTCCAATCCCAAATTGGCTTCCTCTACTTAGACCATCATCTCTTTTTCCCTTGTGTTGTTCTCTCTCGATCATCTCCTTCTCTGAAATATAAATTGGGCATGGTAGTAGAGGTTGTCATTTTCCAACCATACCCACACAGCCAGGGAAACACCTTTCTTTTTTGCCAACAGTATGTAATATTACAAAATAATTTACCAAATTTAAACAAGATGTAGTAAATGATTCAAATAGATATATAACATTCAGTAATCTAGTAGTGTCTTAATTAATTTACGTTGTTTGATAAAGCACCATTGCAAAAACAAACCTGAGAAAAGAATTAATTATAATTTATGCTTCCAGGGATGTTTGGGCAGGAACTCAAGGAAGGAACTTGGATTCAGGAACAGATGCAGAGCCCATGGAGGAGTGATGATCACTCATTTATCTTTCATAACTTTCTAAACTCATTTTCTTACAGCACCAAGTATCATCCACAGTAATCTAGGCCCTCTCTCTCCAATCATTAATCAAGAAATTATACCAAAGGCTTGCTTATTTAACCAACGTTAATCTATTTAAGGATATTTTGTCGAGTGATATTATCTATCCAAATGACTCTAGTTTATGTCAATTCAACAACAACAAAATCCCAGAAATTCCAAGCAGTTAATATAAATTTCCAAACACAAAAAGAAAAATATCAGAACCAGATGTATTGAGTGCAAAATTTTGTAAGAGCTTTGAAGAACTAAGAGCAATACTCTACAAATTATTATATGAAATAGAAAAAAAATGAATATCTCACATATGTTTATCAGAAAGTTATTTTTACTATGCAGCAAAATCAGACAAATATCCATGAAAAAAGAAAACTGTAAGCTACTATGACCTCTAATAAACATGAGACTAAAAATTCTCAATAGAATATTTGCATATAGAACGCAATATTTCAACCAGAATGTTACCCAAAACAATAAAATATGCTTGAGCCCATAGATGTAGAAATGTTTTAAGACAAGTATATTAATAAACGCAGTAAACCACATAACACAGATTCAGGTAGAGAAATCATAGTATAAGTAAACTATTTGAAAAAAAGTCCTTAATAAAGTCCATATTTTTATGAAAAACGTTTTGGAGAATCAAGGAGTACTTGAAAGGTAACTGGAAATAAATATGAAAATACATAGTAATTTTATACCTAATATCATCATAAATAGAGATAATCTTAAAGCATTACAAGTCAAATTAGAATTTTTTTTCCTGCTTTATTTTGTATTTATCAAAGAACAGTAAAAAGAATTTAAAAATGCGGAAGAATTAACAATAACTATACAGAGGATAATAACCATATGCATGGCTTATCAAGGGTAGAAATGCAAATAAGATGCTACACTTATGTTTTCTTTGTGTTCAGCTTTCCCTCTGAATTTTTTTTTCCATCCCTTTATATCCTTATTCAAGGTATCTTCCCCCTCCCACCACATCTGGTCATTTTTCTTCGCTGCAACTCCCCATCCCCTCCCATGGCAGGGAGCAGACAGTACTATGGTCCCACTGGCCCAATAATGCTTGGATCAGTCTTTACTCCCGGCTAAATCCAGTTTTGTCCCCCCTCCCTCAAGACTGAGTCAGGTGTTCCTATAGATGGACTGGGGTTTGAAGGGTCAGTTAAGGGTGTTTCTGATGCCAAGTTGTTCAGTGGTTGTGGTTTGCTGCTTGGGCATATTTGGCTTTTTTTCTTGTTTGTTTGTTTAGAGACCACTAGTGAGTGAGTACATCCCCTGCTTATCTCTCTGAGTTTGTGATACTTCGCTCAGGAAGATATTCACCAAATCCATCCATTTGCCTGTGAATTTTAGGATATCATTTTTTCTTACTGCTGAGTAGTATTCCATTGTGTAGATGTACCACAGTTTGTTAATCCATTCTTCAGTTGAGGGACATCTATTTTGTTTCCAGGTTCTTGCTATTACAAATAATGCTGCCATGAACATAGTTGAGCTAATACCTTTGGAGTGTGAATGTGCCTCTTTTGGGTATACATCCAGAAGTGGTATTGCTGGGTCCTTGGGTAGATTGATTCTCAATTTTCTGAGAAACCTCCATATTGTATTCCAAAGTGGCTGAAAAAGCTTACAATCCCACCAACAGTGGAGGAGTGTTCCCCTTGCTCTGCATCCTCTCCAACATAGGCTGTCATCTGTGTCTTTTATCTTAGCCAATCTAACAGGTGTTAGGAGGTATCTGAAAGTTGTTTTGATTTGCATTTCTCTGATGGCTAAAGATGAAGAGCCCTTTTTTCAGGTGCCTTTCAGCCATTCGTAGTTCCTCTGCTGAAAATTCCCTTTTTAGATCTGTACCCCATTTTTTGATAGGGTTATGCAAGGTTTTGGGATCTAAATTCTTGAACTCTTTATATACCTTAGAGATCAGTCGTCTGTCACTTGAAGGGTTGGTGAAAATCTTTTCCCATTCTATAGGCTGGCGTTTTGTCCTATTGACAGTGTCCTTGGCTTTGCAGAAGCTTCCCAGCTTCAGGAGATCCCACTTATTGATTGTTGGTCTTAGTGCCTGTGCCACTGGTGTTATATTTAGGAAGTGGTGGCCTGTGCCAATTTGTAGAAGTGTATTTCCCACTTTCTTTTCTATCAAGTTCAAAGTGGTTGGGGTTAAGTT
>PVIH01030727.1:0-11792 GCA_004025045.1 Sigmodon hispidus | reverse complement strand
CTGAAGGTGTTTATCAGCTGTAGCAGTTCTTTGGAAGAATTTTGTGGGTCACTTATGTATACAATCATATCATCTGCAAATAGAGATAGCTTCACTTCTTCTTTTCCAATTTGTATGCCCTTAATCTCTTTTCGTTCCCTTATTGCTTTAGCTAAAACTTCAAGAACTATATTGAATAGATAAGGGGAGAGAGGACATCTTTGTCTAGTTCCTGACTTTAGTGGGATTTCTTTGAGTTTTTCAGCATTAAGTTTGATACTGGCTGTCAGCTTCTTGTAAATCGCCTTAATTAAATTTAGGTATTCTCCCTTTATTCCTGATCTCTCCAGGGCTTTAATCATAAAGGAGTGTTGGATTTTGTCAAAGGCTTTTTCCGCATCTAAGGATATGATCATGTGGTTTTGTTCCTTTAGTTCGTTTATATGATGGATAACATTTACAGTTTTTCGTATGTTGAACCGGTCCTGCATTTCTGGGATGAAGCCTACTTGGTCATGGTGGATGATATCTTTTATGCATTGTTGTATACGGTTTGACAAAATTTTGTTGAGAATTTTCGCATCAATATTCATGAGGGAAATTGTTCTGTAATTCTCCTTCTTTGTTGTGTCTTTGAGTAGCTTGGGTATTAGGGTGATTGTGGACTCATAAAAGGAATTTGGCAATATTCCTTCAGTTTCTACTGTGTGAAATAGTTTGAGGAGTAACAGTAGTAATTCTTCTTTGAATGTCTGGTAGAATTCGGCACTGAAACCATCTGGACCAGGGCTTTTATTTTTGGGGAGGTTTTTAATGACAGCTTCAATTTCCTTAAGGGTTATAGGCCTGTTTAGGTAATTAATCGGGTCTTCATTTAATTTTGGAAGATGGTGCCTGTACAGAAAGCTGTCCATTTCTTCTAGGTTTTCCAATTTTGTGGAATACAGATTTTCAAAATATGATCTAATAATTCTCTGTATTTCCTGGGGGTCTGTTGTTATGTCCCCCTTTTCATTTCTGATTTTGTTGATTTGGACACTCTCTGTTTTTTGATTAGTTTGGCTAAGGGCTTATCTACCTTGTTAACTTTCTCAAAGAACCAACTCTTAGATTCGTTGATTCTTTGTATTGTGCTTTTTGTTTTAATTGTATTGATTTCAGCTCTAAGTTTGATTATTTCCTGCCGTCTACTCCTTCTAGGTGAGTTGGCTTCTAATTGTTCTAAGGCTTTCAGCTGCACTGTTAGGTCTCTAGTGTGGGATTTCTCAAGGTTTTTCATATAGGCATCTAGCGCTATGAATTTTCGTCTTAAGACTACTTTCATTGTGTCCCACAAGTTTGGATACGTTGTAGATTCATTTTCATTGAATTCTAGGAAGACTTTGATTTCTTTCTTAATTTCTTCCTGGACCCAGTGATGGTTCAGCTGATTGTTGTTAAGTTTCCATGAGTTGGTAGGCTTTCTTTGGGTTTTGATGTTGTTGAACTCTAACTTTAGGCCCTGATGGTCCGATATGTTACAAGGGATTATTTCCACTTTTTTGTATCTGCTGATATTTGCTTTATGACCAATTATGTGGTAAATTTTGGAGAAAGTTCCATGAGGAGCTGAGAAATATGTATATTCCTTTGCCTTTGGGTAGAAGGTTCTGTAGATACCTATGAAATCCATTTGCATCATAACCTCATTTAGACTCCTTATTTCTCTTTTGAGGCTCTGTCTGGTTGATCTATCCAGGGTTGAAAGTGGGGTATTGAAGTCTCCCACTATTAGGGTGTAAGAATTGATGTGAGATTCGAGCTTTAGCAGTGTTTCTTTTACATATGTAGGTTCCCCTATATTAGAGGCATAAATATTTAAGATTGAAATCTCCTCTTGACCAATTTTTCCTGTGATGAATAAGTAGTGACCCTCTTGGTCCCTTTTTATTGCTTTTAGCTTAAAGTCTACTTTGTTAGGTACGAGGATTGCAACCCCTGCTTGTTTCTTAGGACCATTTGACTGGAAAATCTTTTCCCAACCCTTTATTCTAAGCCTGTGTCTGTCTTTGCAGTTGAGGTGTGTATCTTTAGGCAACAGAAGGATGGCTTCTGTTGTATCCATCTTGTTAGTGTGTGACGTTTAATAGGAGAGTTGAGTCCATTGATATTAAGGGAAATTAGTGACCATTGATTCATATTTCCTGCCATTTTTGGTGGCAACTTGTTTGTATTTCCTTTCTCTAGAGTATTCTTCTGTGGACTTATGGATTGTTTGTGATTTCGTGGATGTATCTGGGGTCCTTAGGTTGTAGTTTTCCCTCTAATACTCTCTGTAGTGCTGGATTGGTAGATAGATATTGTTTCAGTCTGACTTTGTCCTGAAATACCTTGTTTACTCCATCTATGGTGATTGATAACTTTGCAGGGTATAGTATTCTAGTTTGGCATCCATGCTGTTTTAGCATCTGTATAACTTCTGATCAAACCCTTCTAGCTTTCATCGTTTCCATTGAATAGTCAGGTGTTATTCTGATGGGCCTGCCTTTATATGTGAGTTGGCCCTTTTCTTTTGCAGCTCTTAAAATTTTTTCTTTGTTCTGTATGTTTTGTGGCTTGATTATAATGTGGCGTGTTGACTTTTTTGGGGGATCATATCTATTTGGTGTTCTGTAAGCTTCTTGTATTTTTATAGGCATTTCCTTCTTCAGGTTAGGAAAGTTTTCTTCTATGATTTTATTGGAAACATTATCTGTGCCTTTGAGCTGGTATTCTTCTCCTTCTTCTATTCCTATTATTCTCAAATTAAGTCTTTTTATGGTGTCCCAGATTTCTTGAACATTTTGAGTTATGGCTTTTTTAGTTTTACTATTTTCTTTTACTGATATATCTATTTGAGCTACTGAGTCTTCCACTTCAGAGATTCTATCTTCCATCTCTTGAACTCTGTTTGTTATGCTTGTATCTGTAGTTCCAGCTTTTTTCTTCAGGTTTTCTCTTTCCATTTTTGCCTCATTTTGTGCCTTTTTTATTGCTTCTATTTCAGCTTTTAGTTCCTGGCATGTTTCTTTCATAGATTTGTTCATCTCTTCCAATTTTTTGTTTGTATTTTCTTCTATTTCTTTAAGGCTTTTTTTCATATCTTCTTTTAGAGCTTCGATGATCATCAAAAGGGAATTTTTGGTGTTGCTTCCTTCTGTTTCCTCTTCATTGCTCAGTTCAGGTCTTGTATTTGTAAGATCGCCACTCTCTTCTGGAGTTACCATGTTGTCCTTTATATTATTATTTAATTTTTTGCACTGACGTTTGCCCATTGCTTCAGTTGTTCACGATTAGATGGTCCTGGTCAATTGTGGCACTCGGGTTTGTGTGCCTCCTGTCACCTCTCTGGTCAGGGTCTGATTCTGTCTTTCAGAGACCCCTGCAGTTATTGGTTCACTCAGTTAGAGGTCGTGGTGGGGAGCTGTGCAAATTCCCTCAGCAGGAGCTGTGGGTGTGGTCAGTGGCAGAGTTTACCTGCCCCTGCTCCAGACTGTGCTGGGACTCTGCAGACAGCACTTGGCCCCGGTAGTGGAACCGAAAGCAATGGGAGCTCAACTCTCCCTCCCAGGGTGGGATATAGGTGCTGAGGCCTGGTGTCCCCTCCTCACCTCTGGGCGGGGTCTGAATCTGCCCTTCAGAGACCCCTGTAGTTGGTTAGCTCAGTTCGAGGTCGTGGCGGGGAGCCGTGCAATTTCCCTCAGCAGGAGCTGTGGATGTGGTCACGGGCAGAGTTTACCTGCCCCTGCTCCAGAGTGAGCTGGGATTCTGCAGACAGCACTTGGTCTCAGGAGCTGAACCGGAAGCAATCTGATTTTTGTTTAAAGCCCACTAATAAGTGAATACATCCCTTGCTTATCTTTCTGCAATTGTGAAAGCTTGCTCATGAGAATATTCTCCATGTCCATCCATTTGCCTGCAAATTATAGAATATCATTTTTTCTTACTGCTAAGTAGTACTCCATTGTGTAGATGTACCACAGCTTGTTAATCCATTCCTCAGTTGAGGGGCATCTAGGTTGTTTCTAGGTACTTTATTTTTTTCCTTTTTTGTAAAAAATTATGAACAAAGTCACATTTTCTATCCGTGTATATCCTTGTTCAAGGTCACTTTCCCCTCTAACACCCTACAGTCACTCTCTCTTCTCCACATGTCCCAATCTCCTCCCTAGCAAGGACAGAAGATTCCAAGGTCGCAATATGGCTTAGTTCAGCATCAACTCCAGGCAGATCCAGTTTCCTCCCTCCAAATATCAAGACTGAGTCAGGTGTTCCTCTAGAGTGCATGACATCCAAGGTACCAGTCCAAGGTGTTTCAGATCCCAAGATGTTCAGTGGTTGTGGTTTGTAGCTTGGACATGCTTTGATTTTTGCTTTGCTTTTTTGTTTGGAGTCCACTATGAGTGAGTACATCCCCTGCTTATCTTTCTGGCTTTGAGATGCCTTGCTCAGAACATTTAATAATACATCATAACAGAACTCATTGTCTTTAATGTAGTTTTCTGTCATATTTGTAATTTAGATATAAACTAATGCTATTGTAATTTTACTATGTCTTATGATAGCCTCACACTCACAAACAAATTCCAGATTTTGGACTTCTGCCACATGAACCTGGGCCCCGAGATGGTCAATCTGTTTCCCTGCAGAGGTCAGCCCACCCAAAACCCGAGAACACTACTGGCATAATAACAGCTAAGTCTCTTGGTCCTGGACACACAGCTTGGAGGTAAGAGACTCTACTTCTGCTAGGAACACAATCTGATCAGACCAATACTGACATAATAGCATCAAGGAAGCAGAGGAGTTCCTAAAAGCACAGCTAAGAGGTCAGAGGTCAAAGGGTGACTTCTACTACTTGATCCCAGGTCCTGAGATGGACTAAAGCACACCCAGAACACAGTGTAGTAGCACCAATAGAACAACTGAGTCCTTCGTCCTTGCATACTTCTCAAAGATCACCATAGTCTAAAGTTAGAGTTCAAAAACACCAAGAATCACAAAAAGCCTACCAACTTATGGAAACTAAACAGCACTCATCTGAAACACCACTGATTCAAGGAAGAAATTAAGAAGCTAATCAAAGACTTCCTAGAGTTTAATGAAAATTAATCACAACATACCCAAACTTATGGGATACATTGAAAGCAGTCTTAAGATGAAAGTTCATAGTACTAGATGCCAACATGAAAAGAAAAGGAAAATCCTGCACAAGAGAACTATTAGCACAGCTAAAAGTCCTAGAACATTTAAAAGCCAACTCACCTACAAGGACTAGACAGCAGAAAAAAATCACACTTACAGGTGAGATCAACACAAATGAAATAAAAAGAGTAATACGAAGAGTCAATGAATCAAGTAGTTGTTTTTTTGAGAGAGTCAACAAGATAGATAAACCCTTATCCAAATTAACCAAAAAGTAGAGAAAGAATATCCAAATCAAGAAAATTAGGAATGAAAAGGAGGACATAACAACAGACCCCCAGGAAATCAAGAGAATTATCAGGTCATACTTTGAAAATATATATTCCACAAAAATGGAAAACCTAGAAGAAATGGACAGCTTTCTGGACAGGTACCATCTACCAAAATTGAATGAAGATTAGATTAATTACCTAAACAGGCCTATAACCCTTAAGGAAATTGAAGCTGGCATTAAAAGCCTCCCCAAATATAAAAGCCCTGGTCCAACTGGTTTTGGTGCTGCATTCTACCAGACATTCAAAAAATTACTACCATTTCTCCTCAAACTATTACACACAGTAGAAACTGAAGGAATATTGCCAAATTCTTTTTACGAGGCCACAATAACCCTAATACTCAAGCGACTCAAAGAAAAAACAAAGAAGGAAAATTACAGACCAATTTCCCACATGAATATTGATGCAAAAATTTTCAACAAAATTTTAGCAAACCATATATAACAATGTATAAAAAATATCATCCACCATGACCAAGTAGGCTTCATCCCAGAAATGCAGGGCTGGTTTAACAGACAAAGAAATGTAAACATTATCCATCATATAAACAAACTAAAGAACAAAACCATATGATCATATCCTTAGATTCTGAAAAAGTCTGTGACAAAATCCAACACTCCTTTATGATTAAAGAAGCCCTGGAGAGATCAGGAATACAGGGAGAATACCTAAATATAATAAAGGCTATTTACAAGAAGCTGACAGCCGATATCAAACTTAATGGAGAAAAACTCAAAGCAATCCCACTAAAATCAGTAACTAGACAAAGAAGATGTCCTCTCTCCCTTTATCTGTTCAATATAGTTCTCGAAGATTTAGCTAAAGCAATAAGAGAACGAAAAGAGATTAAGGGGATACAAATTGGAAAAAAGAAGTGAAGCTAACTCTATTTGCACACAATATGATTGTATACATAAGGGACGCACAAAATACTTCCAAAGAACTGCTATGGCTGATACGCACCTTTAGCAATGTAGGAGGATACAAGATTAACTCAAAGAAATCAGTAGTCCATCTATACACTAAAGATAGAAGAGCTAAAAAAGAAATAAGGGAAATATTACACTTCATAATAGCAGCAAATAGTATTAAATACCTTGGAGTAACTATAACCAAAGAAGTAACAGACCTATTTGACAAAAATTTTAAATCACTAAAGAAACAAATTGAAGAGGATACCAGAAAATGGAACGCTCTCCCATGTTCCTGGATAGGTAGGATCAACATAGTAAAAATGGCAATTTTCCCAAGGGAAATCTACAGATTCGATGCACTGCCCATCAAAAATCCCAACACAATATTTTTTGGACCTTGGAAGAACAATACTCAATTTCATTTGGAATAACAAGAAAGCCAGGATTGGCAAAACAATTTTACTCAACAAAAGGAACTCAGGAAGTATCACCTTCCCTGACTTCATGTTATACTAGTTATACTGTAGAGCTACAGTAATAAAAGCAGCCTGGTACTGCAAAAAAACAGACTTGTGGATCAATGAAATAGAATGAGGATCCAGACGTTAACCCAAAAACCTATGAACACCTCATCTTTGACAAAGAGGTCCAAAATATTCAATGGAAAAAGGATAGTATATTTAACAAATGGTGTTGGCATAGCTGAATGGAAGTATGTAGAAAAATGCAAATAGATCTGAGCCTGTCAACCAGCACAAAACTCAAATCCAAGTGGATCAAAGACCTCAACTTAAAACCCAGCCACTTTGAACTTGATAGAAAAGAAAGTGGGAAATACACTTTTACAAATTGGCACAGGCGACCACTTCCTAAATATAACACCAGTGGCACAGACACTAAGACCAACAATCAATAAGTGGGATCTCTTGAAGCTAAGAAGCTTCTATAAAGCCCAGGACACACTCAATAGGACAAAACAACAGCCTACAGAATGGGAAAAGATTTTCACCAACCCTACAAGTGATAGAGGACTGATCTCTAAGATATATAAAGAAGTCAAGAATCTAGAGCCCAAAACCTTTAAAAACCATTCACAAAATGGGGTTCAGATCTAAAAAGGGAATTCTCAGCAGAAGAATTATGAATGGCTGAAAGGCACCTAAAAATCTGCTCGTCATCTTTACCCATGAGAGAAATGCAAAATCAAAACAACTTTGAGATACCACCTGACATCAGTTAGACTGAGTAAGGTAAAAGACACAAAGGACAGCCTATGCTGGAGAGGAATGCAGAGCAAGGGGAACACTCCTCCATTGTTGGTGGGAGTGTAAACTTGTTCAGCCAGTTTGGAATGCAGTATGGCAGTTTCTCAAAAAATTTAGAATCATTCTCCCAAAGGACTCAGCAATGCCACTTCCGAGTGTATACCCTAAAGATGCACAGTCACAGTCCAAAGGCATTAGCTCCACTATTTTCATAGCAGCGTTATTTGTAATAATAAGAATCTGGAAACAACCTAGATGTCCCTCTACTGAAGAATGGACTAACAAACTGTGGTACATCTACACAATGGAGTACTACTCAGCAATAAGAAAAATGATATCCTAAAATTAGCAGGCAAATGGATGGACTTGGAGAATATCCTCCTGAGCGAGGTAACACAAACTCAGAAACATAAGCAGGGGATGTACTCACTCATTAGTGGTCTCTAAACAAAGAAACAAACAAGAAAACAGCAAATCATGCCCAAGTTGCAAACCACAACCACTGAACAGCTTGGGATCAGAAACACCCTGGACTGACTCCTTGGATCTCATTCCCCCTAGAGGAACACCTGACTCAGTCTTGAGGGAGGGTGAAGAAAAATGCATCTGCCAGGAGTGGAGACTGAACTAAGCAATATTGGGTCAGTAGGACCATAGGACTGTCTACTCCCTGCCCAGGGAGGGATGGGGAGTTGTGGAGAAGAAAGCATGACCTGATGTGTTGGAAGGGGGAAGGGACGTTGTATAAGGATATACAAGGATAGAAAGTGTGACTTCTTAGTTCATAATAAAAATAATAATTATTATTATAATAATAAAGAAAAAAGAAAAAAAAAATTTGTACTCCACAAAAATGAAGAACCTAGAAGAAATTTACAGCTTTCTGAACAGGTATCATTTACCAAAATTAAATCAAGATCAGATTAAAGACCTAAGCAGTCCTATAACATCAAAAGAAATTTACTATGTCATTAAAAGTCTCCCAATAAAAAAAGGCTGGCCCTAGATGATTTCAATGTAGAATTCTACCAGACATTCAAAGAAGAGCAAATATCAATACTCCTCAAACAGTTCATTACAGTAGAAACTGAAGAAATATTGCCAAACTCTTTTTATGAGGCCACAATAATCTTGATACCCAAGCCACTGAAAGACACAACAAAAAAAAAAGAGAGAATTGCAGATGAATTTCCCTCATAAAAATTGATGCAAAAATTCTCAACAAAATTTTGGCAAACAGAATTCAACAGCATATAAAAAAGTTATTCACCATGATCAAGCAGGCTTCATCTCAGAAATGCAGGGATGGTTAAACATATATAAAACTGTAAATGTCACCCATCATATAAACAAACTGAAGGAAAAAGAACCACATGATCATTTTCTTTTTCATTTGAAAAAGCCTTTGACAAAATTTAACAGTCATTTATGATAAAAAGGCCTGGAGAGATCAGGAATACAGGGAAAATACCTAAATATAATACAGGTGATTTACAAGAAGCCAACAGCTGACCTCATGGTTAATGGAGTAAAACTCAAAGCAATCCCACAGAATCAGAAATTAGACAAGGCTGTCCCCTCTCCCCTTATCTATTCAATATAGTTCTCAAAGTTTCAGCTAAAGAAATAAGAGAACGAAAAGAGAGTAGAGGGATACAGATTGGAAAAGAAGAAGTGAAACTATCTCTATTTGCAGATGATATGATTGTATACATAAGTGACCCACAAAATTCTTCCAAAGAACTGCTACAGCTGATAAACACCTTCAGCAATGTAGCAGGATACAAGATAAACTCAAAGAAATCAGTAGCTCTCCTATACACTAAAGATAAAAGGGTTGAAAAAGAAAGAAGGGAAACATTACCTTTTATAATAACTGCAAATATCATTAAATACCTTGGTGTAACTATTACTAAGGAAGTATCAGATCTGTTAGACAAAATTTTAAATCTCTGAAGAAAGAAATTGAAGAGGATATATGAAAATGATAATGTCTCCCATGTTCTTGGATAGGTAGGACTAACATAGTGAAAACAGCAATCTTACCAAAAGCAATCTACAGATTCAATGCAATTTCCATCAAAATTCCATCACAATTTTTTACATAAATTGAAAGAGCACTAATCGATTTTATTTGGAATAACAAGAAATCCAGGATTGCCAAAATAATTTTGCTCAAAAAAGGAACTTTAGGAAGCAACAATATTCCCAACTTCAAATTATAGTAAAGAGCTACAATAATAAAAACAGCTTGGTACTGGCATAAAAACAGGCTTGTGGATCAATGGAATTGAAGAACCTGACATTCACCAACATACCTAAAAACACCCGATATTTGACAAAGAGCCCTAAAATATTCAATGAAAGAAAGATAGTATTTCAACAAATGATGTTGGCATTTGTTGGATGGTAGTGTGTAGAAAAAATGGAAATAGATCCAAATCTATCACCTTTCACAATACTTAAATCCAAGTGGATTAAAGGCCTCAACAGAAACTCAGCTACACTGATCTTGACAGAAAAGAAAGTGGGAAATACTCTCCAACTCATTGGCACTGGTGACCAGTTTTTAAATATAACACCAGTAGTGCAGACACTAAGAACAACAATCAATGAGTGGGACCTCCTGAAACTGAGAAGTTTCTATAAGACCAATGACACAGTCAATAAGACAAAACGACAGCCTACGTAATGGGAAAAGATTTTTTACCAACCCTACAAGTGACAGAGGAGTGATCTCTGAAAAATATAGAGAACTCAAGAAACTAGAGCCCAAAACCATTAATAACCCAATTAAATAATGTGGTTCAGAGCTAAAATGGGAATTATCAGGAGAAGAATTAAAAATTGCTGAAAGAATTAAAGATGTTGAGCACCTGAAAAAGTGCTCAACACATTTAGCCATCAGAGAAACACAAATTAAAATAACATTGTAACCACCTTACATCTGTCAGACTGATTAAGATTATAAGCACAGATGATAGCCTATGCCAGAGAGGACACAGAGTGAGGGGAACACACCTCCATTGTTGGTGGGAATGTAAAGTTATTCAGCCACTTTGAAATGCAGTATGGTGGTTTTTTAGAAAACTGGGAATGAATTTCGCCAAGGATCCAGCAATACCACTTTTAGGCATATACCCTAAAAACACACATTCACATGCCAAAAGCATTAGCTCAGCTATGTTCATAGCATCATTATTCGTAATAGAAAGACCTGGAAACAAACTAAATGTCCCTCAACTGGGGAATGGATTAACAAACTGTGGTACATCTACACAATGGAGTACTACTTAGCATTAAGAAATAAATGATATTCTAAAATTTGCAGGCAAATGGATTGATATGGAGAATATCCTCCTGAGCAAAGTATCACAATCCCAGAAAGAAAAGCAGGGGATGTATGTACTCATTAGTGGACTTTTAAAAAAATAATAAAAAGAGAGAGATGTCATAGTATACAAGAAGTCAAGGCAAGAACGTAGCTAAATGAAACAGTGCCTCAGTTCTGCATGGATGGCCTCTGGCAGGGGTGTGGGTGAGGAAGGGTCTGGCCACATGGAGTTTAACAATGCTCCAGTAAGTAAATGAGCTACATGAATGGGCATTTTTGTAAATGGGTAGATGATAGGAGTGGGCATGAATCTGAAAGTTGAGTTTTATGGGGTACATGATGTAAAATCACCAAATAATATATATATGTATATATATGTAGATAGATAAATATATATATATATATATAGATGATAGATAGATAGATAGATAGATAGATAGATAGAAAGATAGATAGATAAAATAAAAAAACTCAAACTCCAGATTTTTTCAGTAGGTCAAATATGAACAAGGCATAGATAATATAACAGAATAGATAATATTCATAAATGCTTAACTCAGAAACTAAAGAAAAAATCTTTTGGAAAAAACATTTAATAGAAAACACAGGCATATTTTTATTTTATTAAGTAGTCTTCTAAATTCATAAGTTTCATTTTTATATGTGGTCTCTCAAGTTCCTCAAGATACATGTTCTATATGTAACTTATTATTTTGTTAAAGTATAGAAAATTTTGACCAGACCTAGGTATAAGTACTTAAAGAATGAATTTCTACATGAAATAGATGATTTACACATGACA
>PVIH01030726.1:0-11792 GCA_004025045.1 Sigmodon hispidus | reverse complement strand
TCCGGGGGCACAGGTGGGGTGTGCCGCACAGAGGGGGTGCGGGAAGCTGCGGGGCACAGGTGAGGTGGGGGGTAGCTGGAATTCAGCCCCATCTTTCCCTGAACCCGGTTTCTGCGTCCTTGCAACCAGCGTGCAATAGATGGACAGATTTGAGGGGAGGGGACTCAGGGGTCCGAGGGCCGTAGTTTGTTTGTTTGTTTGCTGTCGGCGATTTCTTTGAAAGTTGGATGCGGGCGGCAGGGAGGGAGCGGGGGCGGGCGGGAGGCGGCGCAGGGCGGGGAGGACGGTGGAGGGAGGAGCGGGAGGGAGGCTGCAAAAATGACTCAGTAAGTTCGGCGGCCGCTCGGCCTCTGCGCCTCTGGTGCCAGCGCCCCGGGATGTATTCCTCCCCGCTCTGCCTAACCCAGGTACGCACCCCGCGCCCGCCCGGCCCCGGCCCGCACCCTGGCTTCACCTGGAACCGCAATTTTGCAGATTGGAACCTCCCCTCCGCCACGGGGGTGGGAAATAAAAAAGGCGCGCGCGCGTCCTCTTTACCCACCCCCTTCCAGGCCAGGGTGTTCCTGGCGTGGACCTAGGGTGAGGGCAGCTCTTGAGATAGGGATCCCCTCCACGTTTAGCTTGGCTGCGCACTTGGAGCCCCGTATTCTGGACCCCCACTTTGATTTGAATTGGTTAACTGTTCTTCGGACTCTCTCATCCCTCTCCCCCTGGCTGGATATGTGAGGGGAGCTGGCGTCCTCCCCACAGCCCTCACCCTTTGCCCCCAGGAAGCCTGGGGTCCTCTCCAGATGGAGAAACTGAGTAGATCTCCGCAGGAAGCACCCCACCCACCCGTGGGACAGATCTTGGGGTGCCTTGCTGCACCATAGGTCTCCCTGGCTGTGCGGGAATGGGACCCCCCGGGCTGTTGTTCGAGGGTCCCTAGTTTCCCGGGCGCCCCCCCCAACTGGCCATGCCCCCCTCCATTTCAGGCCCACGTGTGCGTGGGGGGGAGGGGCACACGAAGTTGGCGCGCGGGGGGAGGGGCGGCCTTGCCGGTGTCCGTCGCGGGTCCCCCCCTTCCCTGGCTCAGCTCCCCCCAGCTCCGCATTGATTCTTGAATTATTGAGCCGAGCAGGCGCTGCCAGGCGGCTGGCGGGAGGAGCAGAGGCCGGGGCTGGAGGAGGAGGAGGAGGAGGAGGAGGAGGAGGCGGCAGCGGCAGCGGCGGCAGGGGACTGGCAGACACTGCAGTTGCAGACTAGGTGGCCAGGCCAGCACCTGCCCCGCTGCTGCACTGCCTGGCTCCCAGCATCTGGGGAAGTGGGGAGGGGGCACAGCCATCCTGCCAAGGGACCCCCTCCAAGGAACCCTACAACCCTCTGTCCCCTCTGGGATCCCCGGCCTCTCTTTTCTACCTCCACGACCCTTTTCTGATTTCTTTTTTGGCGTGTGACTCTGGCCTCAGTTTCCCCCGAGAGAGGATGAGACAGTGGTGTCCACACTGTTGTCCGGTGTCCTGAGAAGTTTATGAGGGGCTCGGTTGTTTTCAGTAGGGAAGGCCCCGGTGGATGGGGTCCCCTTTTCCCGCCAGCCCCCTCCAGCTGGGCCGGTACAGTTCTCTGACCCCCAGGCAGGCCTGTGCACTGAGGGAACCCCAGCCTGCCCTAGCCAGGGTTCCCTCGTGACCTTGGATAAATGCCTGCTCCTCCACAGGCCTCAATTCCTATTTCAAGCCAGGCGTGGGGAGGGGGCACCCCACTGGACCACCAGTTGGGGTGGGATTGCTGTGTGGCCCCGCACAGACTGAAGTCTCTGTTGACTGCTGGGCCGGTGGCTGGGAGGCCCGAGGCAGACGTGGCCGGCTGGAAGGAGGCCTGGGCACGTGGAATTCCCCATCCTGGCCTGCTGGAGTCCAGCCTGCGTCCAGGTTGCTGCTGGGAGCTGGGGGTGGGGGCAACTCCAGGGCTGGTTCCCGCCCAGGAACCCAGGAGCGGCCTGGGTGGCCTTGGCCTCAGCCCCCCCAGAGGAGAGTGAGGGTCCGGCAGGGGTGGGAGAGCCTAGAGGAGGGGCAGAGCAAGATGGATGGATACTGGACTGCTTCGGGCTTGGGGTCCCCACCCTGATGACCCCCCTCATCCTGGGACCCCAGAGCCCCCTGAGCCCCAAGTGTGGTCTCTCTCCACCCAAGGCCAGGCAGGGTGGGAATCTCAGCTGTGGGGGCTCATAGGACCCCAGGAGCGAGGCCGCAGCCCCCAAGGTCCCAACTCCCCGACCTGCCCCCACCGTGTGTGAGTGTGTGTGTGTGTGTGTGAGTGTGTGTGTGTGAGTATGTGAGTGTGTGAGTATGTGTGTGTGAGTGTGTGTGTGTGTGAGTGTGTGTGTGTGAGTATGTGAGTGTGTGAGTATGTGAGTGTGTGAGTATGTGTGTGTGTGAGTGTGTGTGTGAGTGTGTGTGTGCGTGTGAGTGTATATGTGTGTGCGTGTGAGTGTGTGTGATGTATGTGAGCATGTGTGTGGTGTGTGTGCATGTGTGTGAGTGTGTGTGGTGCGTGCATGTGTATGTGTGCATGTGTGTGCGCGTGTGTATGTGAGCATGTGTGTGGTGTGCGTGCATGTGTGTGTGTGTGGTGTGCGTGCATGTGCATGTATGCATATGTGTGTGTGCATATGTGTGTGTGCGTGCATGGTGGCTGGCTTTCTATCTCTCTGTCTGTCTGTCTCTGTCTCTCACGGCCCTCCTCCGAATGGGCTAATTTTACAGCCAGGGTTCAGCCTGAAATAACTGCTTTGCTGATCCGACCGGATCCTGCCGGGATCCTGGCCCGGGGCAGGGTTGGCCCTGATGTCAGCGCCGGTGCCAGGGCCACCAGGTGCCCGGGAGGATTCTGGGAGCCCCGTGGGTCCGTGTCCATCTGTGTGGGCGGTGACTCAGGCCCTTCTCACTTTTGCTCTTCTTGCGGAGGAAGCAGCCCTTACTTCCATGAATCCCGAGCTGGGGCGGCCCCCTCGCCCTCCCTTCCCTCCTTCCCGCCCTCCCGCCCCACGTTAGTTATTCCGGGTTTGGGGCCAAATCCCTGTTGGCTGAGGCTGAGGATTCCCCGGGCCGGGCTGAGGCCTCCTCCTTCTCCTCCATTCATTCCCCTCAAGGCTTCGCCTGTTTCTGCTGTCATCCTGGCAGTGGGGAAACTGAGGCAGCACAAGGCACCTGACATTTAGGGTTTCATTCCAGGGGGCCCTGGGGGGATCAGAAAGGGTGAGAACTGGCGCAGGGCAGCACAGCACGGGCTCGGCCCCCGTGTGCCAGCGCCGTCCGGGTCCGCTCCCCTCCGCCCCCTCCCCGCTGCGGAGAAGGTGCCTCTGGTGGGCCGAGGCCTGTAAATCAGGGCGCTGGATTCTGGCGAGTCAGCGTTCTGGCCTCTCTCTCCCGCCACAGCCACAGCCGCTGCTCCCTCTCCGGCTCTTCCTGCCGCCCTGCACCAGACACGGGAGCCTCCCGCTCCTTCCTGTTCCCTCCCGCAGAACAGAACGGGCTCCTGCAGCCAGCCCCCTTCCCTGCACAGGGACCCACCGCTCCGGCCGGCCGCTAGCTCACCCCCCACCCACACACCCACACAGACATGCAGGGATGGAAGCCCTGACAGCAGCCCAGAGTCCCAGGACCTACAGCCTCAGGAGCTGGACATAAGCTGTGGCACACAGTAGGAGCTGGATGTAAGGTGTGGCACACAGTAGGAGCTGGATGTAAGGTGTGGCACACAGTAGGAGCTGGATGTAAGGTGTGGCACACAGTAGGAGCTGGATGTAAGGTGTGGCACACAGTAGGAGCTGGATGTAAGGTGTTGGATGTACGGTGTGGCACACAGTAGGAGCTGGATGTAAGGTGTGGCACACAGTAGGAGCTGGATGTAAGGTGTGGCACACAGCAGGAGCTGGATGTAAGCTGTGGCACACAGTAGGAGCTGGATGTAAGGTGTGGCACACAGTAGGAGCTGGATGTAAGCTGTGGCACACAGTAGGAGCTGGATGTAAGCTGTGGCACACAGTAGGAGCTGGATGTAAGGTGTGGCACACAGTAGGAGCTGGATGTAAGCTGTGGCACACAGTAGGAGCTGGATGTAAGGTGTGGCACACAGTAGGAGCTGGATGTAAGGTGTTGGATGTACGGTGTGGCACACAGCAGGAGCTGGATGTAAGCTGTGGCACACAGTAGGCATTCTATCCATGGTGTTGGTGTGTCACCTCACACGGAACAGCAAGAGAGGACCACGCGCCCGCAGACTGTCGTGGCCACGGTCCAGAGCTGTCCTGCCTGTGGCCTGGCCGTGGACATTTCACAGCTTCCCTGATTCTGCTGCTTAGTGAAGCGGACCTGAGGTGGGTGGTGGGCAATGGTGACCCTCAAACACTAAGGTGCACATGGAGTCAGAGGTCACCTATAGGTGTCTGCTCAGTTGGGGGTCTGCCTTGTCCTCTGCTCCCATGCCTGGTCTTTGGTGGGATTTGAACTCAGGTCTTGGTGCTTTTCCAGTGGCCACCCCTTCCCCTCCCACACACTCCAGTCTTAAGGCCGACCAGCCCCTGGTGGCTGCTGGAGTGTATGATGCATACACAGGGTTACTTTGAAGAAGGCAGGTAATTTAAGATCCACCAGGCATGGCGGCACGCACCTGTGACTTCAGGGGTCAGGAGCCTCCGGCAGGGGATTATGAGATTGTGATTCTGTCTGTAGTAGTAATAATAATAATAAATATTTGTGACCTCAGACTGAGTCCCCTGCCCCAGGACCTTTGCACTGGCTGAGCCTGCCCCGTACCAGGCTGGTAGAAAGGAAGGGGTGAGTAACTGCAGCAAATGCGCCCCCTTCCCAGCCGAGTTCGGCAAGAGCCCCCGGCACCAAGCTCCGAGCATGGTGGGGGCACGATCCCAGGCTAGCGATCAGGACTCTACAGAGCTCCAGTAATCACTCTGGGCCTCCCAGCCACGAGGGAAGGGATTGGGGTTAGAGCTTTGAAGAATGCCTAGGAATTTGGGGGCAGACAGGGCAGATTCTCAGAACCAACCGTGCGGTCACTTTTGTAAGGGTTCAGGGAGTGCAGTTGATGACTCTGGACCCTCAGATTCGGAGGCTGGCAGCCAGGAGGAGTGCCCGGCAAGTGCCAGTTCAGGGTGCCAATCATGGGAAAGGCCTCATTACCAGCACCCTGCGTGTCTGTGAGGTCTCTGTCTGTTGTCCTTCCTTGGCTGGGGAAGAAGGTGGCCAGGTTGAACCATGTGTTCCAGGCTTGCAGGAGTGGGTACTGGGGATGTGCAGGAGCTCAGGAGGGCTCTCAGCCCCACACCAATCTCGGCTCTCTTCTTTGCTGGGTCCTTGTGCCAACGTCCTGGCTGTGGCTGATCCTGTGAGATGGAGAGGGCCTGGCCAGAGAGGACAGGAGCATGGCCAGCAGGTCTATGACCCGGTCACTTTCTGTTTACCTTGCTTGCCAGCTGGGTCCACCAGTGACTGTGATGTGGATGCCCACCACTCCTCGGGGGAGGGGAACCTAGAGCCCAGTAACCGATGGACTCAGCAAACAGAAGTACTTGGGGTGAATTTGGAGACAAGACTGAGTTACAAACACCCCCCTCAACACCCACCTGGGTACTGCACCCACAGACCTATCCTGGGGCCAGGGACTCTTTACCCATTGTACTGGCCCAGCCTCACTGAGGGCTGTGAGACCCTGTTCCTACCTCTCTCTGGTCTCACATGTCAATTATGATCCTGACCCAGGCAGAGCCCCCTGCACCTACCCTCCAAGGCTAGCCCAATTCCCTTTCTCTTCCTGAACTTCAGTAGCCAGCGTGGGGGATGGGCGGAAGCCCCCCTCCCCCGCCCAGGTCCAGGCCACAGCTGTTCCAGTGACTCACACCTCAGAGGACGTTGGCCTGGGGGACAGGGTGGCCCAGCTTGGCCTTCTCCAGCTCACCAGCTATTTTCAGAGGTTTGGTAATAGGTGGCATTTGGTGTCCAGGCTCTGGGGGTGGGGAGGGTGCAGTCTGAGAGGGGATGAGCCTGCTCAGTGAATTGGGGCTGCAGAGGAGACCCCCCAGGTCAGAACCATCACCAGAAAAAACAATCACCTGTGGCCTGTCTCCTTGAGGCCCCATGGGGACTTTGGGAAGATCTTGGCAAGGTCTGAGCCTCAGTTTCCCCAACATGGCACATGTAGTTGAGCTCTGGGAGTACTCCTTCTCAGTCCCCAGCAGCCAGCCTCTCCATGAGGGATGCATGACCTCAGTCCCAGGGGTCCTCACTCCCTCAGCCCCAGCATAGAAAGAGACAGGACTTGACTTTTCCTCCAGTCCTGTGCACTTTGACGCTCAGGATCTAGGGCTGATGGTCTCAGGAATCAGTTTCCCCTGCTGGACACTGGGAGTCCCAGGATGACCCCTCTCCTACAGGAAATGTGGCTCCTAGGTGCCAGGGAAAGTCTAAGGGTGCCCACCTGGGCTGTGGCTCCTTCAGGGTTTGCTTGGCCCTGCTGTATGTTACTGGGGACCCCCAGCAGGCGGTGGGGGACCGAAGGAAGCAGCTCCCTTGTGTCAATAAAGCTTTATTGTAAGTCAGCTTTTCCCTGAACCCAGGGCAAAATGTCACCAGGAAGGGACGGTCTTCTCTTCCCAGAACCTCGGTCTTCCTATTGGAGACATGAGTGTCCCCAATGTCCCCAGCTCGCGCTCCGTGTTCTACTAGGAATCCTGGTTGCCCACCTAGGGCTTCCTCCCCAGCCCTCCTTCCCCAGGCAGCCTGTGCACCGGTCTCAGTGTCCCGCCTCTCTGCAGGATGAATTCCACCCCTTCATCGAGGCGCTGCTGCCGCACGTGCGTGCCTTCGCATACACCTGGTTCAACCTGCAGGCGCGGAAGCGCAAGTACTTCAAGAAGCACGAGAAACGGATGTCCAAGGACGAGGAGCGCGCAGTGAAGGACGAGCTGCTGGGTGAGAAGGCCGAGGTGAAGCAGAAGTGGGCATCGCGGCTGCTGGCCAAACTGCGCAAGGACATCCGGCCTGAGTGCCGCGAAGACTTCGTGCTGGCCGTAACCGGCAAGAAGGCGCCCGGCTGCGTTCTGTCCAACCCCGACCAGAAGGGCAAGATGCGGCGCATCGACTGCCTGCGCCAGGCCGACAAGGTGTGGCGCCTGGACCTGGTCATGGTCATCCTGTTTAAGGGCATCCCGCTGGAGAGCACGGACGGCGAGCGGCTGGTGAAAGCGGCCGCATGCGCACACCCAGTGTTGTGCGTACAGCCCCACCACATCGGCGTGGCCGTCAAGGAGCTGGACCTGTACCTGGCATACTTCGTGCGTGAGCGTGGTGAGTGTGGGGGTGCACAGGAGGCAGGGGTCAGGGGGAGCTGGGCTGGGCAGTGAGGGTGTGGCCATGGCGGGGCGTGGCTAGGGAAGTATGTCCTAGTCAGGGGTACGGTCGCGAGCGGGGAGGGGGACACGTGGCCAGTGTGGATCTTGGCCAGGTGTAGTCACAATGGGAGTGTGGTCATGGCCATGGTCATGGTCAAAGGAGCTGGGCCGTGGGAATGGTCAGGGGTGGGACCACGTTCAAGGTCATTGTCAGGGCAAGGTCGGGGTCATAGTCAAGAGCTGGGCCATGGTGTGGCCAGGGTCGTGCTCAGGTCCGGATCCTTGTCACAGGCAAGGTGATGTTTCGGGGCATGGCCAAGGGGTGGGGCCATGGACTGGGGCTCGGTCTCTGTGGGAGACACAGTCAGGGTCTTCAAAGATCATGGGCACTGGTGATCGTGGGAGAGGTGGGCCGGGGTCACGTGTGCATCAGGGCTAGCTTCACCCGATTGGGCCTTGACTCCCAGGAAGTGCAGGGAGCATGGTGTCCTGGGACCTGGATCCCAGCAGTCCTGACCTGGGCCAGGCGTGGGCATGGGGGAGACAGCTATGGCTCCGCCTACTTTGGGAGGTGCTTTTCAAGTGGGTGGGGACAACAGTGGCTCCGCCCACTTCGGACTATAGTTAAGGGTTCCAAGTAGGAGTCCCGGAGGGCAAGGCCTTGGGGTGGTCCGGAATGACGCAGGTGGCAGAGACGTGATGGCTGTGTCGTGGACAGAGGCCCATGCTCTGCCAGGGTCAGCTATGGCAGCCACTCACCTCTCCTGCTCACCTGGGGCCCAGACACCCGCGTGGGTGGCAGAGAAGACAGCTCTGTGTTCTGTGTGCCTCCGTTTCCCTCCGATCAGTTAGCGGCACCAGTGTCACCGAGGGAGCCAGCCAGGCCTCTCCAGCCTTGACCTTGAGTCTGGCTGCCTGACCTCAGCCTCTGCCCCAGTTCCGCCCCCAGCTCCGTGGGACAGTGGGCAGGGGCGGGCGCAGCCCAGGGTCCCCTCTGCCCCCCACCCCCACCCCTGCCTCCTTGGAGCTGAGCTGATAAAATGTTCAAAGGTGCTTTCTGCTTCGTCAGCACAATCTCGCTGCGCCTCCCCTCCCCCAGCCCTCGGGTGCCCGGCGGACAGGCGGGGCCTCCAGGCCTCCCCAGATCCCTCCCAGCGCTCACCCTGGCCAGGCAGCCAGCACCTGCACCCCGGGAAGCTGGGAATAGCCTGGTGGCTGTGCAGGGCAGTTCTCCTCGAGCCCCATTTCTTCATCTATAAACCAGGAAGCTAGCTCACAGACAGGCGCGGGGAGTCTCCAGGAACCCCGCAAAACAAAAATCAGAGCCAACAAGGAGAACCCTGACATGCAGACCCCGCCTCACCCTTGCCTCCTGGGCCACCATGCCCAGCCAGTGCGGGCCGGGACCCTGCCCCTCCGCCCCTCCACCTCTGGGGTCGCAGGCCAGTGCTGAGGCTCGGATGGGAGGGAGACCCAGGGGAGAGGGCGCAGCAGCCTCGGTTACTGGGGGCCCCAGAGCCCTGCAGTCCAGGGCTAGCCTCTGCTACATGCTAAGTTCAAGGCTAACTTTGTCTGAAAGGAAGAAGTGGGGAGCAGCGGGGGAAGCTGAGCAAGTCTGGAAGAGCTGCCTGTCTGGAAGGGGTTGTTCAAGGGCTGCAAGATCCTGGGGTCACAGGAGCCCCGAGGAGCTGGGGATCACGGAGATGGAGGGGCCGGGTGGCGAGCACAGGAGGCCAGGCTCCAGGCTTGGCCTGCTTTCCTAAGGAGTCTGGGAAAGCTGGGCCGAGAGACGCTGCCAGCCCGCCGCCCTGCCCCCTCCGCTGGCAGCCCGCGAAACCCGAAGCGCGGGCAGGCATTGTGCCAGGGGGGGAGGGGTGCCAGGCCCGCCCAGGCCGGCAGCTGCCAGCCCAGATGGTGCCCATGTGCTTGTCATGGCCGGACTCGCTTCCCGCCAACTGCCACAGGGACGGGGCAGGGCCCGGCAGGAGGGGACTGCGGGGGCGCCTCGGGTGCCAGGAGGGGGCACCATGTGCCCCTGTGGGGCTGACCCCCTCCTCTGGGACTCTGGGCGGGGCTCCACCTGACCACGCCCCCAGATCCTCACTGGGGATTCTAGGCGGGGCTCCACCTGACCACGCCCCCAGACCCTCACTGGGGATTCTAGGCGGGCTTCACCCTGACCACGCCCCCAGACCCTCCCTGGGGATTCTAGGCGGGGCTCCACCCTGACCACGCCCCCAGCCCCTCACTGGGGAATTCTAGGCGGGCTTCACCCTGACCACGCCCCCAGCCCCTCCCTGGGGATTCTAGGCGGGGCTCCACCCTGACCACGCCCCCAGCCCCTCACTGGGGACTCTAGGCGGGGCTCCACCCTGACCACGCCCCCAGCCCCTCACTGGGGATTCTAGGCGGGGCTCCACCCTGACCACGCCCCCAGACCCTTACTGGGGATTCTAGGCGGGGCTCCACCCTGACCACGCCCCTAGCCCTCCCTGGTCCAGTCTTTCCATGAGTGGCACAGATGGTGTCACTCGTGTTTCTGGGCTAAGAGCTCAGCCCCGCAGTCCCCTAGGAACCCTGAAACTGGAAAAAATAATCAAATCAACAAACGACCCCTGAGCGTGCTAGCCCTGGAGGTCAGCGTGAGCTTGAGCTAAGGAGAACCTGTGTCAAAAGCGAGACCTGGTCTCAAAAATAACAGACTCTCTCCGAGGCCCAGGCTGGACCCACTCCCTTACGGGTCCTCGAACCTAATGCCCCCAGGAGGAAACAAAGTGGCCCGCGTCTGCTCAGCGCCAGGCCTCAGTTTCCCATCCGGAGCCCCGGGGCCCTAAGCCGCCGGTGGCAGGGGCAGGCTGTGGCCTAGCCGGGCCGCCTCGGACTGCAGTCCCCGGCCCTGCACCTGTGCCCGCCCGCCCGCCCGCCGCAGTTGGCACCCTGGCCCTGCGCCCGGGCCCGGCTGGGGCAGCTCGGGACATCTCCGTCCGCCCCCCACAGCTGCCCTCCCCCTCCGCGGGCCGGAAGTCCCCGTGGGTAGGACTTGGCCGAGGGATGATGGACAGGGCCCTTGTGTGGACTTGGGGAATCATGACCAAATGGGGAAACTGAGGCCCAGAGATGAAGCAGTGCCCTTCCATAAGGCCTTGTTTGAGTTTTCAGGCCGGGTCTCGTGTAGCCCAGGCTGGCCCAGGCTGGCTCACAGACCTCACTACCTGGTCTCACTTCGTAGGAACTCAGTGCAGCCCCCTGCCTCAGCTTCGCACACAGAGGGAGAAGCCCAGGCCAGCACTGCTGTTCCGTCTGGGGGTGGGAACCGAGTCTGCAGCATTCTGGAGCATTCCACATCATTCTACCCGGTCCGGCTTCCAGAGAGCAGGCTCGAGGTGGGCCAAGCGGATACGGAAGGCTCTAGAAACACCCATTTCCGGCCCCACCCAGAGCTAACCTAAGGAATGTCCTGGAACTGCAGGAGGGCTTGTGCAGGCTGAGACCCTCAGGCCCTGAGCTCGGGGCTCCCCAAGCCCGCACCCCGCAGGAAGGGCACGGGGTCCTGAGCCCTGGCTGTCTGCACTGCTTCACCCTCCTGAGGCCTAGGGAACCAGGGGACTCGAACCCGCACCCCGGATTCCCAGGGTTCCCTGGAAGGAAGGCAGCAGGTCCACCTGTGTCCAAGGGGGTGGGGGTGCAGAGGCGGCTGGGGCCTGGGTGTCTGACTCAGGTGTCCATCTGTGTCCTCACACCCAGCCTCCCGCCGGCCCGCCCCTCTCCCCCCTCCCCCAGAGCTGAATGGGCCCCTTGTTCCCAGCCACACCCTCCCCCGGGGTCACTCTGGGACAGACCCAAGCCTAGACCGCCTTAAAGGGACAGCGTAGTAACGGAAGCCCAGGTTCAGCCCAGCGTGCCCAGCGCCCCAGCCCAGACACATGCGGGCGGTGGGGGCCTGGACACCCCAACCCAGTGCGGCCAGAAAGGCCACTCAGAGATCCAGGGCACTAACAGGACACCTGCTGTTTCCGCTTGCTGCGGCATGCATGCTTCAGGGTCGGTGCTTCACCTCTCTGCCTCAGTTTACCCCGTAGGAAGCAGCCCTGACCCTTCACAGAGGTCGAATTGGAGCATTAAAACAGCCGTGCACAGACTGCAGTGGAGGCCTGAAAGGTCACCAGATGTGAAGAGTTGCGTTTATTGAGTGCTTGCTGCATGCCAGGCCCGCAGGGGGGAGGACAGGGGACGGGAGGGGAAGGAGGGGTCATCGTGCCCTCAGGGGTCCCCAATGGGAGCTGATGGGGGGCAGGGGTCCCCGTGTGGGAGCTGACGGGGGGCAGGGGTCCCCGTGTGGGAGCTGATGGGGAGCAGGGGTCCCCGTGTGGGAGCTGATGGGGGGCAGGGGTCCCCGTGTGGGAGCTGA
>PVIH01030725.1:0-11792 GCA_004025045.1 Sigmodon hispidus | reverse complement strand
AAAAAAAAAAAAAAGAAGTCATACTTTCTATCCTTGTATATCCTTATTTAAAGTCCCTTCCCCCTCCCACCACATCAGGTCATTCTCTGTTTTCCACAACTCCCAATCCTCTCTCTATGCAGGCAGCAGGCAGTCCCAAGGTCCCTTTGTCCCAATATTGCTTAGTTCAGCCTCCAATCCTAGCAGATCCAGTTTTCTCCCCACAACCTGAAGATTGAGTCAGGTGTTCCTCTAGAGGGAGTAGGATCCAAGGAGTCAGTCCAAGGTGTTTCTGATCCCAAGCTGTTCAGTGGTTATGGTCTGCAGCTTGGGCATGGTTGGCTTTTTTCTTGTTTGTTTGTTGGTTTGTTGGTTTGTTTGTTTAGAATCCACTAAAGAGTGAGTACATCCCCTGCCTATCTTTCTGTGTTTGTGATACCTCACTCAGGAGGATATGCTCCAAATCCATCCATTTGCCTGCAAATTTTGCGATATCATTTTTTCTTACTGCTGAGTAGTACCCCATTGTGTAGATGTACCACAGTTTGTTAATCCATTCTTCAGTTGAGGGGTATTTAGGTTGTTTCCAGGTTCTTGCTATTACAAATAATGCTGCTATGAACATAGTTGAGATAATGCCTTTGGAGAGTGACTGTGCATCTTTAGGGTATACACCCAGAAGTGGTATTGCTGGGTCCTTGGGGAGATTGATTTTCAGTTTTCTGAGAAACTGCCATACTGCATTCCAAAGTGGCTGAACAAGCTTACACTCCCATCAACAATGGAGGAGTGTTCCCCTTGCTCCTCATCCTCTCCAGCATATGTCCTCTGTGTCTTTTATCTTAGCCAATCTAACAGGTGTCAGGTGGTATCTCAAAGTTGTCTTGATTTGCCTTTCTCTGATGGCTAAAGATGATGAGGACTTTTTCAGGTGCCTTTCAGCCATTCGTAATTCTTCTGCTGAGAATTCCCTTTTTAGACCTGAACCTCATTTTTTGATAGGGTTATTCAAGGTTTTGGGCTCTAGATTTTTGGGTTCTTTATATATCTTATAGATCAATCCTCTATCAATTGTAGGGTTGGTGAAAATCATCTCCCATTCTGTAGGCTGTCGTTTAGTCCTATTGACAATATAGTTGGTTTTACAGAGTTTCTCAGATTCCAGAGATCCCACTTATTGATTGTTGATCTTAGTGTCTGTGCCACTGGTGTTATATTTAGGAAGTGGTCGCCTGTGGCAATTCATAGAAGTGTATTTACCACTTTCTTTTCTATCAAGTTCAAAGTGGATGGGTTTATGCTGAGGTCTTTGATCCACTTGGATTTGAGTTTTGTGCAAGGTGACAGGCTTGGATCTATTTGCAGTTTTCTACACACTGCCATCCAGCTATGCCAACACCATTTGTTAAATATATATCTTTTTTCCATTGAATGTTTTGGGCCTTTTTGTTGAAGATCAGCTGTTCATAGGTTTTTGGGTTAATGTCTGGATCCTCAATTATATATCCATTGATGCACAAGTCTGCTTTTATGCCAGTACCATGCTGTTTTTATTACTGTAGCTCTATATTATAACTTGAAGTCAGGGATGGTGATGCCTCCTGAGGTTCTTTTGCTGAACAAAATTCTTTTGACAATCCTGGCTTTCCTGTTATTCCAAGTGAAATTAAGTATTGTTCTTGCAAGGTCCAAAAAATATTGTGTTGGGATTTTGATTCATCTAAGTGCTGGATTGTTAGATAGATATTGTTTCACTCTGACTTTGTCATGAAATATCATGTTTACTTTATCTATGGTGAATGATAGTTTTGCAGAGTATAGTATTCTAGTTTGGCAGCCATGCTCTTTTAGCATCTGTATAACTTCTGAGCAAGCCCTTCTAGCTTTCATCGTTTCCATTGAATAGTCAGGTGTTATTCTGATGGATCTGCCTTTAATAGGTAAGTTGGCCCTTTTCTTTTGCACCTCTTAAAATTTTTTCTTTGTTCTGTATGTTTTGTGACTTGATCATTATGTGGCGTGCTGACTTTTTTGGGGGTCATATCTATTTGGTGTTCTGTAATTTCTTGTATCTTTATAGGCATTTCCTTCTTCAAGTTAGGAAAGTTTTCTTCTATGATTTTATTGAAAATATTATCTGTGCATTTGATCTAGTATTCTTCTCCTTCTTCTATTCCTATTATTCTCAAATTAGGTCTTTTCATGGTGTCCCAGATTTCTTGAAAATTTTGTGTTATGCTTTTTTTGGTTTTAGTATTTTCTTTGACTGATATATCTATTTAAGCTACTGAGTCTTCCACTTCAGAGATTCTGTCTTCCATCTCTTGAATTCTGATGGATATACTTGTATCTGTGGTTCCAGGTTTTTTTTTTTTTCAGGTTTTCTGTTTCCATCTTTGCCTCATTTTGTGACTTTTTTATTGCTTCTATTTCAGTTTTTAGTTCCTGGCATGTTTCTTTCATTTTTTGGTTTACCTTTTCATGGTTTCTTTCAAGGATTTGTTCATCTCTTCCAATTTTTTGTTAGCATTTTCTTCTATTTCTTTAAGGAAATTTTTCATATTTCTTTGAGAGCTTCAATGATCATCATAAAGGTATTTTTGTTGTTTTTTCTGTTTCCTCTTTATTGCTCAGTTCAGATCTTGTACTTGTAGGACCACCACTTTCTTCTGGAGTTACCTTGTTGTTCTTTATATTATTATATATATTTTTGCACTGGCGTCTGCCCATGGCTTCAGTGGTTCATGATTACGTGGCTCTTGTTCAGTAGTGGCAAGCGGGCTTGTGTGTCTTCTGTCACCTCTGAACAAGGGGTCTGCTCAATCTCTAACTCTACTCTGGGCAGGGGACTCAATTTTAAGTCCTCAGTCCTTCTCTGTTTGAGCAGTTAGAGGCGTTGTGGTCATGCAAGTTTCCTTGTCTTAGCTGCAGCTTGGGGGAACCCTGACAGCCAAAGTTTATGTCTATCTGCTATGGAGTGTGTGTGGACATGCTCCACATACAGCACCTGGTCCCGGAACCAGAACCCGAACGCAAGGGAATTTTTAATATCTTCTTGGAGGGCTTCAATGATCTTCATAAAGGTGTTTTTGGTTTTGTTTTTTGTTTTTAGTGTTGCTTCCTTCTGCTTCCTCCTCATTGCTTTCTTTAGTTCTTGTAGTTGTGGAACCACCAGTTTCTTCAGGAGTTACCTCATTGTTCTTTATATTATTATATGTATTTTTGCACTGGCTTTACCTATGGCTTCAGTAGTTCACTATTAGGTGGCTCCTGGTCAGTTGTGCCAAGAGGGCTTGTGTGTTTCCTGTTGCCTCTGAACAAGGGGTCTGCTCAGTCTCTGACTCTGCTCTGTGCAGTGGTCTGAATTTCAAAACCTCAGTTCTTCTCTGATAATGCAGTTGGTCTTGCAAGGTCCCCTGTTTTAGTAGCAGCTGGAGGAGCCTCTCACTGCCAAACTCTAGTCCTTTCTGCTAAAGAGTGTGTGGGGACACACACCACATACTGAACCTGGTCTAAGAACACAACTTTCCTGGACTGGGATTTAGGCGCTGGGCCTGCTGCCCTCACCTCACTTCTGGGCGGTGTCTGAGACCCTAATTAATAATTATACTTCACAAAATTATGGAGTTCAATTATGTCATATACCTGAGGTTTGATATATGATTTAATATTATACACAACATCATATTATCTTAAACAAACTTTATTTTATATGTAGTAGTTTATACTATGTGTTATACTACTACATGTTATGTATCTTTAATAAGGGATGAGTTATAAGTGGAAGCCACTCATCTGAAAGCAGAAAATCAAAAAATAAAAATCATTAAATAAAAGATAACAAAATAACAAAACTTGGGTAATAACTTAAAAGAAGTTCCTGACCCTCCTTTACCTAAGTGGACCAGGCTTTGCTGAATTCCCACAAGAGGCTTTGCCTTTTAAGATAAGATTGGGAGTGAAGAGGAAACTAGAAGGAAGAGAAAGAGGAAATAATTGAGGAGTCTATGTTTAGACTGTAAAATGCATTGCAAAAATGGCTAAAAAAAGTAGCTCCTGAAAATTGATACATTAACATGTCACAAGAGTTTGAAGAAACAGTATTTACAATTTATATGCATAAACTTCATTCTATTAAAGTGAATTGATAATATAAAAATAAATTTTGTTATTAAAATAAAATTGCATATATAGAACAGTGATAGTGGAAATCTGACATACATGAACCAATATTAAATATTTTAGTACAAAATACAATTTTGATAATTTTAAGAGCAGAATATCATAGAACTGTTTTATTTTATAGCCTATAACTATTTCAATAGTTTTGAACATTTTTCAAAAAGAAAGACAACAGTTTACTACTGCACTTTTCAAATCTTAAAGAATGCCTATTCACTAAAGTTTCAGGAGAGAAGGATCAAAAAGAAAGCAAAAAGCCTTTTATGAACATAAGAATACTAAAAACTCATGTTTCAGAACATTATTTTATAAAAAAATTAAATTCAAACAGCCCTCTCCCTCTTTTGTGGTATTTGCCTCTATAGTTAGTAATGTGGACATAACTTACAATATGCTATCAGAAATAAGGTAGGTTTTATTATTGTAACTCAGTATTTTAATGAATTCCTGAATAGATACACCAATAGTACATATGGCAGTGAAAGTAAGTTTATGAAGGAGAAAAGATATAAGATGTGTCTGATTTCTATCACTATAAAACACATGAGTTGTTTGAGAAGCTACTGAAAATTAGTGACTACTACTACTAAAAGAGGTATATCACTTTGCTTTAAAATTGTGGTCTCAGAAATGCTACTCATATTCCAGTAAATAACCACCAGAACATCATATACTAGCATCAATGAATATACTTAGAGTGTACTATAGTGTAAAATGCAGAGATAGAGAGACCATTATTAGATTATAGTAAAAACATTAGAAAAGGTGGATAGTAGAGCAGAAGAAGAGAGCTGAGTTGAATCCACATATATTTTATGTTCTTAGAAATGAAACTATAATATTAAATAAGGAAGAAGGGTTGCATATATACAAAATTAATTACCATGAAGTTTTTATATTTCTTTGTCCTTGAGAAAAAGAAAAGTGATGTGGATTAAAGTCCTGACAATGACATAGAGAAATGGTAGGAGAGATCATTTTAACAGAAACTAAAGTTCACCAACATTTCTGACCAGATGTAGATCAATGCATAAAGTGTCCAGAAAGTCATTATGCAAACATGGAAAGAAAACACTGCCTCCAGAAAGTTGAGAGTTTTCTTGACCATAAGGAAACCTTGAGGATGTCTCTCACAGCCATAGCCCTGTGCTTCACTGTACTCACAGCCATGGTTCTTGTACTCTTTGTGAAGTACAGAGAAACTCCAATTGTCAAGGCTAACAATAGGAACCTCAGTTATATCTTGCTCATCATACTTACCATCTGTTTTCTCTGTCCCTTGTTCTTCATTGGCCGTCCCAACACTACAACTTGTATCCTACAACAGATTGTATTTGGAGGTGCATTCACTGTGGCTCTTGCCACTGTGTTAGCAAAAACTATCACTGTTGTTATTGCTTTTAGGGTAAATTTTTCCTGGTTAATGTTAAAGTGGTTAATAATATCAAAGACTCCAAATATTATTATCCCCACATGTACTCTGATCTACCTTGTCCTCAGTGGAATTTGGCTACAAACCTCTCCTCCATTTCTTGACCAAGATGCTCATGCTAAACATGGACATATCATCATTGTGTGCAACAAGGGCTCATGTTTTGCTTTTCATGCTGTCTTGGGATACCTGTGCTCCTTGGCCTTTGGGAGTTTTTCTATGGCTTTCTTGTCCCAGAATTTACCTGACACATTCAATGAAGCCAAGTATCTCTCTTTCAGCATGCTGGTGTTCTTCTGTGTCTGGATCACATTTCTCTGTATATACCATAGCACAAAGGGGAAGGTTATGGTGGCTATGGAAGTCTTCTCTATTTTAGCTTCTAGTGCAGCTCTCCTTGGTTTTATTTTTGCCCCAAAGTGCTATGTTATCTTGTTGAGGCCAGATCAGAACTCACTTCATCATATCAGAAAAAGATCACATTTAAGAAAGGATAATCCTCTTACAATAGCTCAAAACTGAAGATTGTTTTTATATTAAGAAAGGAATTGCAGATGCTGACTTCAATCATTCCATTGTTCCAAATGTATGTTACAATTATAGTATGAGCTTAATTCCTTGAGCTATTATTTGTTTATCCAATTTTGTTAGAGCCTTTTTTATACTACAGACATTGATGTTTTTATGTGTAAAATCTAGGTAGTATTTTTATATAAACAAGACCTTACTCTATCTAGGCCTATCTGAAACCTTCTGTGAAGTGCATGACATTTTAAACTCAGAATGATATGCCTATATCTGCCTTTTCTGTGCTTAAAATAAAAATGGTTGCTTCACATTAAGCAAATAACAAAAATGTATGTTTTTTAACATAAAGTATTAATTTTTATGTTATTTAATTTTAAACCTTTTGAAAGTTACATGCATATTCTCCAATGTAATTGTACTAATCCCATTTTTTAATTTTGAAAGTGGTTTCTACTAAAATTTGACCTTGTCTTTTAATCACTTGTAAATTATTGAAGATGTATTCATGTAAAATATATCTTTTTATGTTCAACTATTAACATAACATATTTGTATAAAAGTAAACAATCTATTTCTTAAGTTTTCATGTCATTTTACTAGGTTATCATGCATTCATAGTTTCATGTTATTATACTTAGGAATACTAAATTTTTAAAATTTAAATGTAATTTTATAGAATAATCCTTAATCTGTGTTGCAAATTTTGTTACATATTAGTTTAAAATGTAGACTTACTAAAAATTGTACTTTATTATCCAATGACAAATGTGAGTCAATCAGAATAAGAATGTAGAACTAACTACATGGTTCCCTTATTTACTGTGTGATGACATATGTTACATTTTTATATTTTAAGTCTAGCTGAATACTTTTACTTCTGCTTACATCTAGATAGATACACAGCATTTATCTAAATGCTTCTTCCAATTCCCTGCTTTTTTATTTAAAATTATAAATATTTTGTACCTGAAATTTTATTGTTACATATTTCTCCAGAATTCATCATCAACTTATTAAAATACCAGCAATACATAAAGTACAAAAAATTCCATTTTGAAATTATTACATAAAAGGTAAAGTATATAAAATTGTTAGACTCTTACTTCTGTGAGTATTTTCCTACTTGTGGTGATGCTTTGCTGTCTATACATTAGGATAGAAACTTTCAAAAATTGTGTTTTTAATTGTAGTTGAACAAAATTCCTGCATGTCAAGAGGAAACTTATGCCTAGTTCTGAAAAATTACAACTGCGAAGAGTTAGTAAAAACTTGAATGTCACAGGAGAGACTAAAACTGGCAATTTACTCTAATAGCATGGCCTTAAAACATTGTATTGCATATATTTGTTATCATTCATAAAATTAAGTCTATTCTATACACCTCACTAAAAACATGTCTTATTGATAATCAAAATAAAGTTATTCAGGTCCGGGTTTTATTATATACAGAGTAGAATGTGGCACTCAACTTCTATGGCACAAATTTTTGAAAAAGCTACACAGACTGGTGCTACACATGGCTAGAGACAACTGGCTTGCTAGGTTTTAGTTCATTAGTCCCTAGCCATAGAAAGTTTCTGCCACAAATTTTTTTTTTCCTTCAAAAAGATCACCTGACTGAGTTTTTTAGACAGCAGCTTCTTTCTCCTGGTGGGTTGTAAATTATTTCTAGACCCCCTTGATAAGATGCTACCATACTAGATATCTGCCCCACTTTATAGTTATGTTGTTCTGCGCGTAAAAGCAAGCACACACTAGCAAGGCCACCATGCATGGTGTTTATTTAAGAGAAAAGTCCCATGTGGGTAAAGAGACAGAGGAGCAAGAAAGAAGTCAGGAGACAGAGAAGAAAAGGACCGAGCATGCGTCTGCAGCCGCTTTTAAGGGAAGGTCCAGGGAGGTGTTTCCAGGTCCAGCTATGGTCCAGGGACGTGCTTCCATACTCAGTGCTGCAGGGTTTACTTAGCCATGCCTAGGGTCATGCCTCCGTGCAAGGTGCATCCCACCTGAGCAGAGGGGCTCAGCTAGGGAATGCCAGGAATCCTTACACATGTGACTTGTCATTGACAACAAATTTGGTGAGTCAAATATGACTTTTTAATGGTAAAAGATTAAGACAGAGTACTTTTCCACATTAAGACACAAGAAACATTATTATAATAGGAACTATTTGGTGTCTGCTGAATAATATACTAGATGGTATGAAAATAGAACCATTAAAGGAGGAGATAATTAACATAGATGACATTATTGTAATGTCTACTATAAATAATATATATTTGATTATTTCTGTATAATCATTAAAAATGTCAGTTGATGTAAATGCCAAGATCAAAGTCTTTAAAAAAAAACTTGTTAAATGAGCCAAAGAATTTATCATAATTCTTCCATGGTTTATTTTGTATACACAAAATACAAAATATACAGAATTAATAACTAAATTTAGCAAAGTAGTCAATGATTAATGCTCAAAAAATGAATTCCATTCCTTTGAATAGACAATCCCTGACAATAATTTTCTGAGATAGCCATGATGTAAAAATTATAAGCAGAGAAAAAAGAATCACTCAGTAGAAAGGGGGGCTTTTTCTAGAATAGCAATGTGCTAAAAGATATTCTTTGCATCTTGCCCAGCTATAGCAAGCCATGAGCTACCAGTCAGTTCACAGTTGAGGGGGAAAAAACATCCAATCTCTCCCCAATGTTCTGTTGCTATGTTGAAATGCTTAGTAAATAAAGTGCATTTTAAATTTACAAAAAACTTGTTAATACAGATCATAGAGATATTCAGATCTAGACAGAATAATTTAAAGAACATACAAGAACTCACAGGATGTCTTTGGCTAGGTCTCCAACCAATAGTGAAGGTTTTGCCTAGACAGAACTTTCCTTGTAATAAAAAAAAAAATAGCCACCCCAAGTGCCATCGCAGAACCTTCATTCAACAATGAATAGAGGTAGTGCATGGATATATGGCTGAGCACTGGGCTGAGCTTCTGGTTCAACTGAGAGCATGGGGGGTGGGAAGAGAGACTCTATATGAGTAAGAGGATAGAGCTTTTGTGTAAAAATCCTATAGTGATGGGTAGCTGGAGCTCTAGGGAGCTCACTGAATTAAGAACAGCCACAGGAGAAACTTCAAGTAAAGGAACTAGGCCCTCCAAGGAAGGGATCAGTCTGTGTTTCTGTGTGTGGACTGGCTCTTCAAAGCCATTCACTCCAGAGGAATACCTAACTCAGTCTTGACATTAAGATGAGAAAATTGGACCTGCCTGGAGTGAATGCTGAGCTGATCCACCTTGGGACTTCTTGCCCTTTTCGGGGAGGGGATGGGAGGATGGGGGGGATGGAGGCTGATGGCTGACAGAAGGGATTGGGAGAGGGAAGGGAGGGAAAACAAGGGGATACATGGGGAAAAAAGGACTTTATTTTATAAATAAATCAAAATAAATAAAGAAAAAAAAGAATAATACCTTACTACACACACTCACAGACACACACACACAGACATACACACACACACACACACACACACACACACACACAAATGCTCACACACAATGCAAAACAATAATTAGGTCACTGAGAAGCAAAATCAGCACTCTTTGAAGATTGGATCTGGAAATAACTATATGGAAACTTATAGCTATGATGATATTTGATAAATTATTTTTAAAGGTTTAATGAAACATCAAAATATCAATGTTAAAACTATGGAAAGCAAGGTCACCTAAAAGAGACTGCACATAAGGCATTCCTGGAAACAATATTTTGCTAAAGATAACCCCAACAAAATGTCACTCAAATTTAGAGTTTGCAGAAGGTGAAGCAAAAGCAGGCATTGGAAAAAAAAAAAGTGTACATAATCAGGGGACATACAAAGTAACTTTATGCCTTCTAAAAAGGCCTTGAAGGAAAATTCACAGGCCTCATATAAAATTCAGTTCTGTCTTATTTTGTCGTTGTGGAAAAAATCCATTTCCAGAACAATTAAAAACCTAAAGCCTATTCTAAAAATTCCTGCTGATATATACAATAAAACAGCAATAGAAAAGAAAGCCAAAAATTAAAAAAGACATAAAGCAGATATTTGCCAAAGTTTTATAAATAAAGACCAAAATTACAAATACAAATAAATAATGCTGTCATTGAAGGTCTGGTAAACACTAGTACTGATGTAATAATTTCATGAGAATACTGCCATCAAAAGTTAAATATTTTACAAAGTTTCTTGCCCAGACTTTGGGGCCTAGCCCAGAGGTTCAGACTCACTCTCTGCCTCACTTAGCTTCAAATAATCACACACAGTCTTATATTAAATTTATGCTGATTGACCTAGGGCTGAAACGTATATCTGCTAAGTCTTTACCCTTAAACTAACCCATGATTTTCATCTTGTTCAGCTATGCGGCTTGGTTTCTTTTCTTAGTGCAGCATTTCAGCTTCTTTCCTTGGCTTCTGCTAGTGACTCATCTGCCTCTTTCTGTCATTTCTGGTCTGTTCTTCCTTTTCTCTCCCCTTTTTTTCTGTCTGCCTTTGGTAAATCAGCAATTTTAATAAACCATTAGATTGGACAATTATTTACAATGTAACAAAATAATACCTCCACAAGTAAATGTTCAGTCTTGGAAATGGTAACATTAACCCAGGTAAAACAGAGAATAAAATGGCTCAAATACATAGGCCCAGATAAACAGAGAAGAAAATTAGAGCCATATATGGCTAACATAACAGTGAATTTATGAGGTGAAGATAAGATTCGTTACAACATTGAAATAGTATGAAAACAAACCTTCAGGTAACATTTGTTTTTGGAGAAAGTATTAGAAGGTATTTTGAGAGACTGTCAATGACCATTCAGGTTGTACAAAAGCAAGTCACAATAACCCCTGACTTTTTAAGGCACCAAAAATAAAATTTTATATTTTATTACTATATTTTATTATTATAGAGCTCTTGAATCTATAAATTTTGACTCTTTGGAAAGCTTGTACATGCAGATAATATTTATTGATTGATTGATAAAAACACAGGCAATGTTTCAGCCTGCGGGATTTCAATGGGGGTGGACCAACCTGTAGGGAGGAATGAAAGAACAGGAGACACAAGGTGACAGCCAGACAAAGGAATCTGATCAGGCTGCAAAATTTTATTTTCACCAACAAGCTTATATATTTCTTAAACGGGAAAATCTCTTGAATAGCCAATTTTTCATTTTTTTTGTGGTGTGTCTCAGCCCTAACATATAACTTTATTTTTATTTATTTTTTGTTATATAAGCAATGTCTTTTTTAAATTTTTATTTTTTTTATTTTTATTATGAATAATGTCTCATTTTTATCCATATATCCCCTTGTTCAAACTTCCTTCCCCCTTCAGTCCCAATGATCTCCCTCTTTTGCAATTCCAAAGCACAGAAGAAAATTCTTCTCTCCTAGTCATTCCTCAGTGCATTATAATAAAAAAGCAATGTTATTTTTGAAAGAAAATAGTTTATTTGAAAGATTCAATAAATCAAATAAGAAAGCACAGGGCAAAACACGCAGACTTCAAAGTATAAGTGTGTGAAAGATAAGGAATAAGGCCATGCCCTAACAAAATTAAACACCAGTAATGGAAAAAGTAATGAATAGAGCATGGAAGATCTCTGGGATATGAGTCCTCCAACCTT
>PVIH01030724.1:0-11796 GCA_004025045.1 Sigmodon hispidus | reverse complement strand
CTAAAGCTCGAATCCCACATCAATTCTTATACCCTAATAGTGGGAGACTTCAATACCCCACTTTCAATCCTGGATAGATCAACCAGACAGAGCCTCAACAGAGAAATAAGGAGTCTAAATGAGGTTATGATGCAAATGGATGTCATAGATATCTACAGAACCTTCCACCCAAAGGCAAAGGAATATACATATTTCTCAGTTAAGCATGGTACTTTCTCCAAAATTGACCACATAGTTGGTCATAAAGCAAATATCAGCAGATACAAAAAAGTGGAAATAATCCCTTGTAACATATCGGACCATCAGGGCCTAAAGTTAGAGGTCAACAACATCAAAACCCCATAACATTCACGGCACCATTTTATCAATGGTAATATCTTACCATGTCAATCATTATTATAGCTCACATGTACATTGGATGGTATAAGAATTATTGGTTATGTTTTGTCATTAGTACCATGAACAGAACCATTTAGCACTGTGAAAACTATCTATCCAGTGAAGATTTATCTACCAGCTGTGTACCAGCCTGATTTCCCCAAGTTCTATGACTCAAGTTCAAAGAGTTCCAAACCCCAATATTGGTTTTCTCTGCCAATGGAATAAATCAGATGAGGCCAAATTAAAAGTTCAGGTTTAAAGAGCAGAGTACCCATGGGTGATTCATTTGGGGGAAAAAAGCAGGAGATAAATCACATGTTAATCTTGAGCACTTCTGGGGAAGGAGATAGCCTTTGGCGGACTTTCTGAGAGATAAATCCTGAATTGGGACTAGAGCATAGATTCCCAACAAAAATATGTGCTATCTTCAACATCAAGGTCCTATATCAAGTTCTGAAGAATAATTAAGAGAAAGGGTAATTGCTTGTAATGTTTTGAGAGACTCCACTGACCAACAACTAGTAAAATAGTAACCCATATCTGATACTGGGGTTTTTATATGACAACCTATAGTGTCTTAGAGTGGCACCTCCCCGTTATAGTGTAACTACATTTAAGTACCTTTTGCACTTGTAAGGTATGTATATACATATGTGTGTGCATATATATATATATATATATATATATATATTAGGAAGCTTCTACAGTGGTATAATTCCATTTGATAGTTTCAAAGGTTGAACTGTTAGTTATCTTTTCCTATGCTCTCCTCTCTACCCTACGTTCCCATCAATGACTCTGTTTAACCCTTACTTTTGTGGCCTCCCTACTCTCAAATCACATTCTTTTCCAGTCACTGTTCTATTTATTTTTATCCCTTTTATTTCCTTTGTATTTACCTACTTATTCATCTGTTTGTTTATCTACCTATTTATTTATTTGACATGGAGATGAAAAAGAGAATATCTGGAGTGGAAGATTCAATAATGGAAATAGATATATCAGTTTTAAAAAAGCACTAAAACCAAAAAAGTCATAATACAAATGTCCAGGAAATCTAGGATATGATGAAAATGCCAAACCTGAGAATAACTGGAATCAAAGAAGAAGAATACCAGTTCAAGGACACAGAAAATTTATTCAACAAGATCATAGAAGAAAACCTTCCCAACCTAAAAAGGAAAGTGCCTATAAAGATATAAGAAGCTTACAGAACACAAAACAGATTAGATCACCCCCGAAAAGTCTGTTGGTCACATAATAATCAAGCCACTAAACATACAGAACAAAGGAAAAATACTAAGAACCGGAAAGGAAAATGGCCAAATTATCTATAAAGGCAGACCCATCAGAATAACATCTGACTATTCAATGGAAACAATGAAAGCAAAAAAAGTCCTGGTAAGATGTTATACAGACACTAAAAGATCATGGCTGCCAACCCAGACTACTATACCTAACAAAACTATCAATCATCATAGATGGAGTAAACATGATATTTCACAACAAAACTAGATTTAAACATACCTATCCATAAATCCAGCACTACAGAAAGCACTACAGGGAAAACTCCAACTTAAGTTTCAGATACACTCATGAAACAAGAAACAATCAATAATCCCACAGAAGAAAAACCCAAAGAAGGGAAATAAACACATGCAATCACCAAAAATAACAGGAAGTAACAATCATTGGTCATTAATATCCCTTGATATCAGTAGACTCAATTCACCTATTAAAAAAAACACACCCTTAGAAGATGAATACAAAAACAGAAGCCATCCTTCTGTTGCATACAAGAAACAAACCTCAACTTAAAAGTCAGACACAGGCTCAGAGTAAAGGGTTGGGAAAAGACTTTCCAATCAAATGGTCCTAAGAAATAAGCTGGTGTAGCCATCCTAATATCTAACAAACTAAAATTAATCAAAAGAGACCAGGATAGACATTACCTATTCATCTCAGGAAAAAAGAAACAAGATGGAGTCTCAATCCTGAATATTTATGCTCTCAACACAAGGGCAACTACATATGTAAAAGAAATACTACTAAATATTATATTTCATATAAAATGCCACACAAAAATAGGAGACTTTAGAACCCCATTTTCACCCTTGGATAGATCAACCAGCTAGAATCTCAACAGAGAAATAAGGAATATAACAGACATTATGACCCAAATGGACTTCATGGATATATATAGAACCTTTCCCCCAAACACAAAGGAATATACATGTTTCTCAGCACCCCATGGAACTTTCTCTAAATTTGACCACATAGTCATAAACCAAATATCAATAGATACAAAAAACCAGAGAATAACTCCTTGTACCATATCAGATCACCATGGTCTAAAGTTAGAGTTCAACAACAACAAAAATCACAGAAAACTTACAAACTCATGGAAATGAAACATCCCTCAATTGAACCACCTCTGAGTCAAGAAAGAAGTTAAGAAAGAAATCAAAGACTTCCTATAATTTAATGAAAACAAATCTACAACATACTCAAAATTATGGAAAACAATAAAAGCAAGTTTTTTTAAAAAAAAATTCATGGCACTAGATGCCTATATGTACAACCTAGTGAAATCTCACACAAGAGACCTAACTGCATAGCTGAAGGCTCTAGAACAATTAGAAGCAAATTCACCTAGAAGGAGTAGACAGCAGAAAACAATAATAATCAAACTCAGGACTTAAGTTGATATAAGAGAAACAAAGAGAACAATACAAAGAATCAATGAATCAAAGAGTTGGTTCTTTGAGAAAGCCAACAAGATAGACAAATCCTTATCCAAGCTAATTAAAAAGCAGAAAATATCCAAATTAACAAAATCAGAAATTAAAAGGGGAACATAACAATAGACACCCAGGACATCCAGAGAATTATCAGGTCATACTTTGAAAAATCTATACTTCACTAAAATAGAAAACCTAAAAGAAATGGACAGACAGCTTTCTGGACAGGTACCACTTACCAAAATTAAGTCAAGATCAGATTAAAGACCTTAACAGACATATAACCCCAAAGGAAATTGAAGCTGTTATTAAAAGTCGGCTAAGTAAAAAAATGCTCTGGACCAGATGGGTTCAGCACAGAATTTTACCAGATGTTCAAAGAATAAGTAATACCAATACTCCTCAGACTGATCCATACAGTAGAAACATTGCCAAACTCTTTTTATGAGGACACAATCACCCTGATAGCCAAGCCACTCAAAGATACAACAAAGAAAGAGAATTATAGACCAGTCTTCATCATGAACATTGATGCAAAAATACTCAAAAAATTTTGGCAAACCAAATCCAACAACACATAAAAAAAAATCCATCCTGATCAAGTAAGCTTTATCCCAGAGAGAAAGAATGTTGTAACATATGAAACACTTTGAATGTTGTTTATCATATAAACAAACTGAAAGAAAAAAAACACATGATCATCTCATTAGATGAAGAAAACTTTTGACAAAATCCAAAGCTCCTTCATGATACAAAATCCTAGAGAGATCAGGAATACAGAAAAATATCTAAATATAATAAAGACTGTATACAGCAAGCTGATAGCCAATAGCAAACTAAATGGAGAAAAACTCAAAGCAATCACACTAAAATCCAGAACAAGACAAGACTGTTCTCTCTCTCCTGATCTATTCAATATAGTTATTGAAGATTTAGCTAAAGCAATAAGAGAATGAAAGGAGACTAAGGAGATACAAATTGGAAAGGAAGAAGTGAAACTATCTCTATTTGCAGATGATATGATTGTATACATAAATGACCCCCAAAATTCTACCAGGGGACTCATACAGTTGATAAATATCTTCAGCAATGTATCAGGGTACAAGATTAACTACAAAAAAATAGATAGCCCTCCTATACACTAAGGTTAAAGGGCTGAAAAAGAAATGAGAGATACATCACCCTTTATAATAGTTGCAAATAGCATGAAATATCTATCATAACTCTAACCAAAGAGATAGCAGACCTTTTTGAGAGAAAATTTAAATCACTGAAGAAAGAAATTGAAGAGGTTATCAGAAAATGGAAAGATCTCCAATTCTCCTGGATAGGATCAACATAGCAAAAAAATGGTAATTTTACCAAAAGCAATCTACAGATTCAACGCAATCCCCATCAAAATCCAAACACAATACTTTACAGACCAAAAATGGACAATGCTCAAAATCATATGAAACAACAGGAGACCCAGGATTGCCTTAACAATCCTGCTCAATAAAAGAATTTAGGGTAGAATCATCATCCTTTACTTCAAGCTATACTATAGAGCTACACTAATACAAACAGCCTGGTACTAGCATAAAAACAGACTTGTGAACCAATAGAATCAAATCAATGACCCCAACATTAACCCACACAGCTATGAACACCTCATTTTTGACAAAGAAGCCAAAAATATTCAATGGAAAAAAGATAGTATCTTCAACAAGTGATGTTGGACATAAGTGGATGGTGGTATGCAGAAGAATTCAAATAGATACAAACAAATCACCCTGCACAAAACTCAAATCTATGTGGATCGAAGATCTCAACATAAACCCAGTTACACTGAATCTGATAGAAAAGAAAGTGGGAAATACCCTCCAATGCATTGGCATTGGTGCCACTTTCTAAATATAGCCCCAGTAACATAGACACTAAGAACAACAATTAATAAGTGGGATCTTCTGAAACTGAGAAGCTTCTATAAGGCCAAGGACACAGTCAACATGAGAAAACAACAGTCCACAGAATGGCAAAAGATCTTCACGAACTCTACAACTGATAGAGAACTGATTTCTAAAATATAGAGAGAACTCAAGAAACTAGAGTCCCAAAACTGAAATAATGCAATTATAAAATGGGGATCTGAGCTAAAAAGGGAATTCTCAACAGACGAATTACAAATTGCTGAAAGGCACTTAAAAATTGCTCTACAACTTTAGCTATTAAAGAATTGCAAATCAAAACAACTTTGAAATACCATCTTATGTCTGTCAGAATGGCTAAGATTAAAAAAACACAGCCTATGCTGGAGAGGATGTGGAACAAGGAGAAATACTCCTCCATTGTTGGTGGGAGTGTAAACTTGTCCTGCCACTCTGGAATGCTGTATGGCAGTTCATCAGAAAAATGATAATCAATCTTTCTAAGGATCCAGCAATACTACTATTGAGCATATACCCAAAGGATTCCCATTTGTACCTCAAAGGCATTAGCTCAACTTTGATCATAGCAGCATTATTTGCAATAGCAAGAACCTAGAAACAACCTAGATATCTCTTAACTGAAGATTGGATTAACAAACTGTTGTACATCTTCACAAAGGAGTACAACTTAGCAGTAAAAGAAAGAACGACATCCTAAAATTTGCAGGCAAATGGATGGAAATGGAGAATATCCTCCTGAGTGAAGTATCACAAACCAAGGAAGATATTCATGGGATGTATACAGTCATTAATGGGTTTTAGACAAAAAAAGCAAAGAATACCCAAGCTGCAAACTACAACCTCTGAAAACCTTGGGATCAGAGGGAACTTAAGAGAGACATCCAGTGATTCCTCTAGGACGAGAAAATGAAGATCTCCTTAGCTAATTGAAGGCATAATGGGTTGCAACCAAAAAAAGATGGGAACAAATCGTGAAAGAAGGAGATGGTTGAGTGAGAGGAGTTACAAAGAGGGAGAAAAACAAAAGAGATGGCGCTCTTAATAGAGGAAGCCAATGTGGGGTTGGAAAGAGACCAGGTACTAGAGAAACTTCCAAGAATTCACAGGATATCCCTGGCTAGGTCTCTAACCAAAAGTGGAAGGGGTGCCTAGACAGGACCTCCCCTATAATCAAATGAATAACCATTCTAAGTATCATCACAGAACCTACATCCAGCAATGAATAGAGGTGGAGGCAGACACATGGCTGAGCACTGAGCTGAGCTCCTGATTCAAGTGAGAGCAGAGGAAGAGAATCTGTATGGGAAAGGTAATAGGTATAACAAGGAAAATTCCCTTAAGAATGGCTGTCTAGAGCCCTGAGGAGCTCTCGGAATCAAGGTCAGCCACTGTGGAACCATCAGGAAAAGGAGCTAGGCCCTCCAAGTTTAGGCAACAGTCAATTGACATGGACAGTATGTGTAGCTTTGAGGAGTGGGATCAAACTGTGTTTCTGTGCATGGGATGGAACCTTGGAGCCCATTGCCTTCAGAAAAACACCTAACCCAGTCCTGATATTAGGATGAGGAAAACAGACTTGCATGGAGTGAATTGCCACTTTAACTGAGTCATCTTGTGACTTCTTGTCCTTCTTGAGAAGGGGATGGTTGATAGGGAGGGGAAAGCCTGACTGGGAGGGACTGGGAGGAGGAAAGAGTGGGGGAGCAAGGCGATACATGAATTAAAAAGACTATTTTATAAATAGAAAACAAACAAACAAAAAGATATTATGTTTATGCAATTCTTTTTAAATTGTAATGTGTAGTTATGTTAGGATTTTTTTAGGTATACAAAGATATTTCAATTAGATAGGTAATCTTCAAGCCCTTCTAATAGCTAGAGAATATGTCATTTAAAATATTTTTAAAAAGTAGACATTTCTGGACAATGAGACAAGTCTGCTCCTGGTAGCACCATTTTACTTCAGGAGAATAATGGGCATCAAAGAAACTTCATGTAGAGTTTACTTTCTTTGTGGCAGTGGTTAGCCACTGGACAAGAAACTATTCTTTTATTAACTGCTTGACAATATGCTGTATAAACTAGACATGCAACACCCATAGGAAAGTGACCTATGAACTTAGGCAAAACAAGCTGTGATGGTCCCTCAGGTTTCTACTTCGCAGAGAAAACTGGCAGATATCCTTTAGGACATAAGTAATAGCAACTGATGAACTGATGAACTATGCCAGAATGGGCAGAGCAGTCCTTCAAATTTCCTGCTTCACTGAAAAGTATGCCACAGACTCTGGGCCTATAGGCTGAAGATGGATTCCCCAACATTACAAAGAAATTCTGAGTGACTGTCCAGGCAGACAGGTGTTATCTCTGTCATTTCTAGATTTTGGAAGTTGTGTGCACTTCCTGCTTATTTGAGTAATATTACATTCTTTTGTGGTCTTTGATCTAGTTAAAGAATAGTTATAAGTAGTTATATTTAGTTATTACAACAGGCATATTAGATAAGAAACTTTAGGCTCACAAGGAAGGATAAGGTAGATGATAAAATATTTTCCTTAATTTTGTTAAATACAAATAGACTAGATATTGTAACTGTAAATATTGCTTGATAATTGTTTTATTATATGTAATTTTGCTATGCTGGAATTGAAACCTTCCATTTGATTAGACATAAAGGAGAAAGTGATGTAGAAATATCTGTCTGTATGCTGTGAATATCATTCAGTAAATAAAGGAGCTGTTTTGGCCATGGCAAGCACCATAGCAGTAGGCAGGAAATTGGAGCCTAGGTAGAAGAAGGAGAGTGGAGTCAGAGAGAGATATGAGCCAGCTACCAAAGAAGAACACAGGAGGTGAGCCATGAGCCATGTGGCAGGATAGATTAATGAAAATGGGTTGAATTAAGATGAAAAAGGTAGTTAGCAATATGCCTGAGACTTAGGCCAAATGACATGAAATTAATATTAAGTGTCTGAGTAATTTTGGGAGGCCTAAGCAGAGGCAGGTGGCTAGGTATGCCGGAACCATAGATCTGTGAGTTTGGACCTCTGGCCAGACAGGGCCAGAAACCTCATGGTATGTGTTTGTATTGTATCCCTCCCATAATCCACTGAAACAAAGACATACAATATTTAATGGTTTTTGAAGTCTCCTGATCCCATTCACTTCAGGCAATCATGGCTTTTATTTTACTTCTATAGAGTAGTTGAGCTTGTTTTTGAATTTTACATAAATAAAATTCTATGGTATTAAGTCTCTGGTATCTGGTACCTTTTGGTTAAAATACTTTTACTCATTTACTTATTGAGATTTATACTGATGATGAGTGTCTCATAATTTATAGTGTTTTGTTTATAAAAGACTTTTTGATTGTGTGGAGAAAAAAGGTCTTTTCCCATTCTATAGGCTCTTGTTTTGTTTTCCCAACCAATTACTTTGAGCCAGTGTCTGTCTTTAAAGTTAAAGTGTATCCTTGCGTGCAGCAGAAGAATGGATTCTGGTTTTGTATCTATCGTGTTGGGGTGTGATTTTTATAGGTGAATTGAGTTCATTGATATTAAGGGATATTAATGAATAATGATTGTTATTTCCTGTTACTTTTGATGGAAGTGTGTTTGTGTGTGTGTGTTTCCCTTCTTTGGGTTTCTTTTTCTGTTGGATTATTTGCTTCGTGTGGTTTCATTACTGTATCTAGTTTCCTTAGGTTGGAGTTTTCCCTTTAGTGCTTTCTGGCTGGGTTTGTGGGTAGGAATTGTTTAAATCTGTTTTTTTGTTTGTTTGTTTTAAATATTGTTTACTCCATCTATGGTAATTGATAGTTTTTCTGGATATAGTAGTTTGGGCTGGCAACCATGGGCTTTCAGTGTCTGTATAACATCTGACTAGGACCTTCTAACTTTCATTGTTTCCATTGAGTACTCTGATGTTATTTTGATGGGTCTGCCTTTATAGGTAACTTGGCCTTTTTCCTTTGCAGATCTGAGTATTCTTTCTTTATACTGTATGTTTAGTAGCTTAATTATTATGTGGCAAGCAGATATTTCTTGGTGGTCTAGTCTATTTGGTGTTCTGTAAGCTTCTTGTATCTTTATAGGCATTACCTTCTTTAGGTTGGGAAAATTTTCTTCTATGATTTTGTTGAATATATTTTCTGTGCCTTTGAGCTGGTATTCTTTTTTTTCTTTGATTTCAATTATTCTCAAATTTGGTCTTTTCATAGTATCCCAAATTTTCTGGACATTTTGTGCTATGGTCTTTTTATTTTAGTGTTTTCTTGACTGATATATTTATTTCAATGTTTGAATTTTCTACTCAAAAGATTCTCTTTTCCATCTATTGCTTTCTGTTGGTTGTGCGTGCATCTGAAGTTCCAGTTTGTTTCTTCAGATTTTCTATTTCCAGCATCACCTTGGTTTGTATCTTCTTTATTGCTTCTATTTCAATTTTTAAATCTTGAAAAATTTGCTTCAGCATTTTGATTGCTTCTTTTGGTTTTCTTTATTTTCTTTCATGGATTTGCACTCTGATTTTTGTTCGTTACTTTTTCTATTTCTTTAAGGGAATTTTTTATATCCTCTTTTAAGAGTTCTATTATCTTCCTAAAGTTGTTTTTAAGGTCATTTTTTTCTGCTTTTTTTTTTTTTTTTTTTTTTTTTTTTTTTTTTTTTTTTTTTTTTTTTTTTTTTTTTTTTTTTTTTTTTTTTTTTTTTTTTTTTTTTTTTTTTTTTTTTTTTTGCATTGCCATGTTCAGGTCATATTGCTGTAGAATCAGCAGATTCTGGTGGTGTCATGTTGCTCTTTAGGTTGTTATAAGTATTCTTGTACTGGCATCTTCCCCTTCCTTCCTCAGATGGCTATAGAATTTGTCTGTATCTCAGGGAGCTGATTTTGGTGCAATCTGTTCTGGGTGTGTCCTGTCTCAGGAAGCCTCTCTTTGTCCAATCTGAGTTCCTATTCCATGTGGAAATAGTATATTTTTATGTCACAGTAACATCTCTTAATCCAGTATGTGCTGACACACTGCATGTCTCTGGTGGCTGTTTTTGATCTAGTAGGTGCTGAGAAACCAAGGGTCTCAAATAGCTGCTCTTGATCCAATAAGTACTAAGGAACTCTTCCTTAGTGTGTCTGTCTCTTAATCTGATGTGTGCAGAGGATCTGTGGGTTTCAAGTTGCTACTGAGGGCTCCAGGTGATGGTTTAGTTTGGGGAGATGGAGAAGTGTTTTGTAGCTGAAGATGTCCAGAGAACTGGGTTTTACTTGTGCTTCTGGCTTGAAGGGGTTTTTCTTGATGGCCTAGATTTAGGCCAGAGATAAGTGGGGATGGAACTCCAAGGGCTGTGTCCCAGGGCCAATGTCCTAGAGATCTGGATCTCTGTCTGAGCTGTGTGGGGTGTCATTAACCTCTTAGTCTGAATATGCAGAAGATCTGTGGCTTCCAAGTTTATTAACTTCTTGAGGTCAAAAGAAATTAATACATATGTCTGTTATTTATTTCTGTGATATGATATTACTGGGACTGATTGCCATCTTCATTAATAATCCATAATTACAAAAACAATGTAAAAGTCAAATCAAAAACTTTTAAAAACTGCCATAAAGGGACATATGTACAGCTATATTTGTTGTATCTATGTCAAGGGACTCCCAGAGACCACCAGGGAGCTGGACTCCATGCAAATGCATGAGGGTTATTATTGTTATGCAGATTCCAAATGAACCCAGGTGGATACTGTTGGTTTTGTTCCTAAGATCAGACCCAAACTACTAGAGCCACACTAGAGTTTATTTAGGGGAGCTGCCATGTAAGTACAAGGGAGGAGAAACAGAAGAGAAAGAGACAGGCTTTTACATGGTGTCATTTTTTAAGAGAATGGGTGACCACAGATTTACATAGCCATGCCTAGGGCTGTGCCCTCTGTGTATGACATGTTCTACGAACACCATGTTAGATTTACCACATGGCTGCTACATGCCAGAAATTTTTATCTCACTCAGTGCCATGTTGGGTTTACCCTGAGGCTGCTACATGCTAGGAATCCTTACATCTCACCTTTATGTTTATTATAAAAAGAAAACTAGGTTTATGTGGGAGGGAGCTGGAGGAAAATGTATTGAACCAGAACATAATCGACAAATCTCTTAAGGCTACTTTAAACTGTTTTAAGGGTGAAGTTTGTCTCTTTGGAAGATGAGAGTTGTATCTTCTGGCAGTTTGTCTTCTGGGTTTTGTGGCTTATTTCTTACAGTGTGGGTGAGTTTAAGGCATGGGATGATGAATTTTGAGTTTTGGAGCTTGGAAGAAATTATGAGTTTGTGTTAATGAGAGAACTTTGGGAAGTGACATAGAGAGAGGATATTCTGCTTATGGGGTCTGGAGGTCAGATTAAGAGAAGAGGAAAAAGAGGGAGAGAAAAAAGGTTTGAAACTGGGACATGTATAATCTTAAATTGGGCTTTTGTCTGTACTTTAAATAAACTGATCTTTGCTAGATCTAGGGACGGGAAGAGGTTAAAATGTCCCTTGTTTATGTTCATGTATTGCCGAGGTTAAAAACTCTCTTGGTTTTGAATTTTTTAACTTTGGTCCTGTGGGGTGTCGGGGGGGGGAAGTCTTTGTTTTATTTGTTATCAGCTCTAAAAATGGCTCTTGTTTCTTTTCGCAAGTTTTCAGGGGGTGTTGGTCAACTGTTCTTCAATGGTAAGATGGCTCTTGTTTTTGTTTTTTTTTTTTAATATTTTGGAAGC